>PVLA01001717.1:127964-153866 GCA_004027455.1 Hydrochoerus hydrochaeris | reverse complement strand
AGCTGGCTTCTGAACCTCCTAAGCTTCAGACAGGGCCAAGGTTAGGAATAGCAACATCAGAAGCCAAAAAAACACTTCATTCTCTTCTTTGTAGTACTGATGGGATTAGGAAGAACAGGTAAACCAGACTGGTTAGAAACCTATAGAAAAAAATGGAAATAGGAAGAGAAGTAGTATTGAAAGGAGAGGATGTGAATGAAAAAAAAAAGAACTAAGATATTATGTACAGGTACAAATTCCCTATGATGAATACGAGCACTGTGTATGCAAATATGTACTATTCAGATAGTTTTCTAAAAAGAAAGGAAAAAACCCTGTATCATACACTTGCTTCCATACTGTAATTCTCACCAAAACAGTTGTTCCTTTAGTTGGGCATTTTGGTGCATGCCTATAGTCCCAGCACGTAGGAGGATGAGGCAGGAGGATTTTTGCAAGTTCAAGACCAGCCTGGACTGTAAAGTGAGTTCAAGGCAATCTCAAACTGCATAGCAACACCCTGTCTCAAAAAAACAAAAACAAAAACATTCCTTTTAGTTTGTTTAGAAAACTAACATTTGCTGACTGTTTAATATGTGCTAAGTGCTATGCTAGATGCCAGGAGATCAAGCAGTGAAAAATGCTAAAAATTCCTGTCCTTTAGAAGCTTACATTTTACTAGTAGGAGTCAGTAAACAAATACACACACACACACACAAATACTTGGCTATAATTGAGTTTTTAAACTTGACATAGTCCTTTTTGTCTGTTTTTGCTTCTGTTGCCTTGGTTATATTCAAGAAATCATGAACAAATACCACATTATGAAGCTTTTCCATTTTACTTTCTTCTGGAAGTGCTTAACATATTTTTAATTAATTTTGTATAATACATAAGATGAGGGTCCTACTTTATTCTTTTGCCTTTGAGCATTCAGTTTTCCAAACAGTTTGTCCTTTTCCCACTGTATGTTCTTGGTATCCTTGTCAATGATCATTTTTTCATATATGTGAAGGTTTACATTTGGGCTGTCTGTGTTGTGTTCCATTTCTTTAGGTGTCTTTGTGCTGGTTCCACACTTTTGATTACTGTAGCTTTGTTTAATGGGTGTTAAGGTCTTCAACTTTGTTCCTTTTAAAGATTGTTGTAGCAATTTGGGATCCCTTATTATTTCAATATCAAGTTTAGAATGTTTGTTTTCATTTTTGCCAAAAATGTTGTTGGGCTTTTGATAGGCGGTGCACTGAATTAGTATAGATATTTAACCTATTAACTCTTGCAGTTCATGAACACAGGATGCCTTTTCATTTACTTGTATTTTCTTTAATTTCTTTCAGCAGTAGTGTTTGGTGGTATTCCATATATGGGTCTTCCCCCTCATTGTTTACAGTTGCTCTTATCCTTTTTTCTGTTGTTATAAATGGGGTTGTTTTCTTAATTTCCTTCTTAGATTGTTCGTTAACGGTTTATAAAATAAAACTGATTTTTGCATGTTGATTTTAATCATAGGTATTTTTGAGAATCTTAAAGGTATGAAACAATATGAATGTTCTCATTCTGACACTCACATTATTTCTAAGGATCAAATACCTTCTCAGGAATAGCCATTCTTTTAAGATAGAAGTTTATTGTTTATTTTGGGAGTGAGAAATGTATTACTTGTCCTTCAAAGAATATTAGTTTAATCATTAAGTTGTCATAAATTTTAATAAGACTCATTCATTAAAAAAAAAATCCCAAAAACAAAGAAGAAAGGAAAGCTCAGCACCTTCTGAAGATCTAACCTACAACTTACCCTATGGACTTTTTGTTGGTTTTGGGCCCAGATCCTTTTTTATAGCACCAGTTTCAAATAACCTTGAAGCATCCAGTTGCTTAATTTGAAATAATTCCCTTTTTTCTTCCTGTACTTTTTCTCCACACAACAGCTCTGTTTGTCTTCATCTACTACTAGACAACATTTCTGTCACTATAGCCCATACTACATATTAAAACTGCAAAGTAACCATGAGTCATACCTTTTTCTCCTGTCTTTTCATTTTCCATTAAGTGACAAAAACCTCATGTATACTGAATGTGCATTACTGTTGCTTTAACCATCCTTGGGATGAGTGCTTTTTCAGCGCTGATACTAATATGGTTTTTTTTCCTTCTAAATTCTGAATGCCTGTTAGTATCTGCTTTTTGTCCTTTTTTCTGCATAATGTGTATTCAAAGTATAGTTTTCTGGCATTGTTAGAAGAGCTAGATGCATTTAATAGACATTTTTTTAAATTTTAGAATTTGATAGATAAGATTAACCATTGTCAGCATCTACCTCAACAGCAGGAACTTTGTTTGCCACTTGGTTTAGAAAAATACTTTCTACTTATTTCATATTCTTCATGTACCTTACTATACTGTTAGGTTTTTTCTTTTCTTTTGCTGTGCTGGGAATACAGTTCCAGGCCTTACTAATGTTAGGCAGCCAGTTTTGTCATTCAGGCATAACCCTGGCTCATTGCTAGCTTTTAATTAACAGCTGTTGACTAGCTCCTCTTAGGTTATTTTATCTTATCTCCCTTTATTCAAATTTAAATAGATTGAATAACTCTTACAACTCTTACAGTAATTTCTTTTAAAAACATTATTAAAAATTGTACTTATTGTAGTTCTACATTAGATTTTATCATCTTCATCATGTGCTGCTGTGCTTGCTCTATAGATAGTTTAGAATTATAAAGGAATTTGAAAAATCTTGAAAATGGTTTCCATCTAATGTTTAAAATTAATATTTTAGCTGAGTGTGGTGGCACACATCTGTAATCTGAGTTACCAGGAGGCTGAACAAGGAGGCTCACCATGAGGTCCCGTACAGACTGGTTACATAGTAAGACCCTGTCTCAAAAAAGAAAAATGAAATTCATACTTGAAAACCTAGTTTAGAGTGTCACTTATTAGCAAATATTGTAAGTCAGTGATATTTGATTGCTAATATATTATTTTCAAGCAATCAGTAACATTTAAGTAATTTAGTAGAAAACTGCTGTATTCTATTTTGTATGTGTGTTAGCAAAAGAGCTCTTACCCTCATGGATTTCATATTCTTAAATGGAGATAATTTGGAAGAAGTGGAAAGGAAAGGAAGAGCAAGACCTTTTGTCAAAGATACTATAATTTATAAGGGAAAGCAAAACTATACATAAAATAAAATACCTAATTTAAGAATAACTTTAGCCTCTCATCATGGTGCATGGTACGTGCCTGTAATCCTAGAATTCAGAAGGCTGAGTTAGAAGGATGACAATTTAAGGCTATAAAGTGAGTTGAAAGCCATTCTGGCCTATATAGCAAGACCTGACCCTGTCTTTATCATGAGTGTACACAGACATGTTAATATAATCCCTATATATCTGTGCATAACACAGAGGAGTCATGAGGGGAACTGAGTTAAGAAGCAATTATTTTGTAGGTGGTTGGTTTGAAAAGCTTGGAAGGAAGAATGATTTACTAGTGTACAGCAAAGAGGGAGGCAGTTCATTCATTGAGACAGTTAAAGATCAGAAGTCTGTAAGTCTTAGCATCTTGACACAAAGTACTGTAGTGCTCTAGTAGTGTTCCTATCATGACATGTAGATTTCGATTTTTAGAGAGTGTTGTTCTTTGTTATTTCTTGGTGATTGAAATTTTCAGAATTTGATAATCTCCACTCAGTGTGGAATTTTGATTTTTGATTTTGGAAGTATGTTTTTAGGCTTCCAGGAGTGTGATACTTCTTTTTGTATCAAACATTTTTAAATTTTTTTATTTCATTCTTTTTTTCTAAGAACTTATTTTGACAGCCTTATACAGAGCCTGATATATATGTGTACATATAAAATGTACAGTGCTTTTCTTAGAATAGGTTGCTTTTATAAATAGCAGCATACTAGGGTCATACATGTTTACCAAAATTGCTTTCATCCTACAGTATCAGGTGCCTTGTCCTTTTTGAATTTTATGAATCTTAATTACAATAATGAATGTATTTTTTTGGTAGCTGATCTGATTCATGGAAATCTTCCATTAAAATTATATTTGGGGCTAGAGGTTTAGCTCAACAGCGTGAGTGCCTGCTTGGCAAACGCGAGGTCATGAGTTCGATCCCCAGCACAAAAAAAAAAAAAAAAAAAAATTATTTGGGGTCTTTTTAAATGACATGACAGTACTCTTGATACTTTAAGTAGTTTATAAAGTTTATTAGCTTTTAATTATCTCTGAGGAACTTATTGGAAGAAACAGTTTTAAATACTATGAGGAAGTAACAAGAAGAAGAATGTTAGCCGTTTTTTTCATACTATTTTTTCAGGTCTACATTTTCTCCTGTGATTTCACTTTTTTTAATGTTATACTTTATTATCCTTTTTAATGTTGAATACTTATTTCTGTGATAAAAAATTGGCAATGTTTTTATATTTTATGAGATAAGAAGGGGCATTAAGGGAACAGTAGGTGGTTGTAAAGTAACATTCTGAGTTATTCAGACAGCTTTAGTGAACATACATTCTTCAGCATATTTTTGTGTTATTCTAAGAAGGCATAATAATAGCAGTCATATCTTTGCTACAGATGGCATTTTCTCCTTTGTGTGTGTGTGTGTGTGTGTGTGTGTGTGTTTTGTGGTGTTGGTACTAGGGTTTGAATCATGCGTATTAGGCAAGTGCTGTACTGCTGAGCTCCTACCTCAGCCCACCATTTCCTTTTGTGGATGGAAATCTATCTTTGTTCCTTGAGTACACAAAGTTAACCCTTAATTCCTCCAAATAACTGGTATATCAGTGCTGTTTAAATTGTATTTCTCCATGTAGCCCCCCATTTTGCTCTCCCTTGACCTCAAAGTAAATCCATACCATTTTTGTAGAATAAAATATTAATTTATCCCAAACTGGATATCAGTTTAAACTCTTTCGTCTTGAGTAAGTCCTTAAGATGTCTGTCTGGCCGGCCTGCCTGCCTGCCTGCCTGCCTTCCTTCCTTCCTTCCTTCCTTCCTTCCTTCCTTCCTTCCTTCCTTCCATCTTTTTGATATTTTTACTTTAATATTACATTGACTTTGTCTGTCCCATTGATTTATCTCCAGCTGTGTTAATCCTTATTTTAATGATATTGGAACTTAAAAATAAAGCAACAATATGAATTTATAGTTAAAATCTTTATTAATGATAAGAGACTTTATCTTAAAGAGCTGACAAAAATCAAACCAACCCCTTAACAAAGGAAGGTAAGAGAAAGTAAGGAAATGATTCCAGCTTAATAGCTGGAGGAGGCACACTCTGATGAAGAGGATCATACTGTTCCATTCACAAAAGAATGGAGACCGCTTATGGAGTCCTGAAATAGAATGGGGTGTGATTGGTCATTATCTTAGTCATGGTTTTGTAACTCTGAAGGACTCCTCTGTTTGGTTCCCAAGAAATGAATCCTTATGACTTGAAGGACAATTCCGTTCCTCTGAGAGGAATTCTTGTCTCGGGCATTTTGTCTCTTACAAGATAATAATCTTGTTTGGGGAGCTTCAGTCTTGTGAGACTGGAACTCAAGGTGATCCTAGGTTTTAGGGAAGTGGAGACTTCAGGATGAAAGTGTTTTTAGTCTTTTTGTTCATTTGTTTGTTTTGTTCTTTGTCTTTAAGGGTGGTTAGATAGGCTAGATAAATTTAGGGCTAATAAACCTTTTTTGCAAATATTTAGACAGATACTCCCTAAATGAGTAACATGTCTATATGCAGAGCTAAGAAGAATTTAACCCAGAATTACAAAATGATCAATCTTTTAGTTACCTGTTGGGCATTTTTTGTAGCCTGTGAGAAGACGAACCAAACAAGACCCAAAGCAATAACAAAACATTTTTATATCCTTGTCTAATTTAGAGGAAAACACATGTCTAAGTAACAGGTTGAGGACACAGGATGAGTTTGTCTTCTGCCCATATAGTGGTCTTCATGTCAAAACCAGTTAAACCATTTACACCTACCATTTTGTGTTCAGTGATTTTGCTTGAACTTTTTATAAATCTACAAATGGGTTATTTCAAATGGTGAGTATTAATTCTTATTTGGAACCTAAGAAATTTACTTACAGGAGGAACACTATTTTTATGAAATTTCGGTTAGGTTCTTAAAGTACAACAGAACATGACAGAACAAAGCCAATGGAGACAATGCAGTGAAATTGGTACAGAACTTCACATCAGGATACTGGGATAGTAGTAATAGGTATTATAGTATATCTTGTTATCTTCACAATAGTTGTCCAGTCAATTGGGTATATTGAGATCGAACCAAAGACAGAACATTATAAAACAATTGAAGGAGAGTATTGAATAGAGCAAAACAATCTTAACAAAATATAACAGTGAAAACAACCTTTGCTTTCAAACAGAAGACAGAAGGGAATCCCCCATACTTGTCATATTGCGTTATGGTCATCCTCCCAAGAGATGCTCAGACCTCTGTCCCCAGTTGCTAACTGGGGGAGGCGGGGGAGATGTTTGAGTCTCAGCCCCAGCGCCCAGTAGGCTCATGGGAGCTGCTGAGTGATTCTTCTCCTGGTTCATACCAGGGGCGCTTACCCAGAGGGCGGGCAAATTGCCTTTTGTGCTGCTGCCTAAGTTCCTCCATGGTCAGATCTCTGGGGCCACTGGTTCTCTGAAAAACTATTTTAACCTCAAAGACAAATTAACTATTCTTTTCTAAAGTAATGTAGTAGCATATCATAGACCATTAAAATAGCTATATTTTATCTTTAAGACTTATCTTAAGGATAAAAATAAGTAGGTTTGAATATGGAATGTATATTAAATATTATGAAGAATCTTGTATCTGTCTAAAAGCTTGGAAATGGATTTCTTTATTGATAACATCACTAACAATCTTTTCACATGAGAAAATTAAATGAAGGAAGAGAAAAACTAAACAAGAAATACTGTATGAGGTGGAATTACTATGTGAGCAATGAAGACTGAGCATATCATTTTAACAGTTCCAATCTTTTGTTCCTCTTTATTCCTTTTGAATTCTAGGTACTTGCATTTGTAATTCATATGCTATCCAGTCTTGGAAACTGTAAATTCAGATGCATAGTAGTAGACATTACTTGTGTTATATAATTAATGAATTTTATTCACTGAACATACCTATAACTTGAGTTATAGACTTTAGCTTAAATAGTACCAAGAAATTTAGATTCATTGCAAAGAATATTATCTGCAGATTGATTATTTTGGTATTTTAATTTAGATTGTAGGTAGTTTTTTGTTTTATCTGCTGAAGAATCTTTAAGGAAATTTGGCTCATTTATAATTGCTTTTTTTGTTTTAAATTATATCTTTCTATTTTTTTGTTTTAAATTATATCTTTCTATTTATTTTCTTTGTTTTAAATTATATCTTTCTATGCAGTTAGGCTGTTGTACATAGCTTATGCAGAGGTTAAGTACAAAGTATTAAGATAATTAACATTTATCAAATACATGACTGGTCGTAATTATCTTGCTTTAGCAGCTCTCTGACATACATTTTTCAATTACTGCTGTTATAATCACTTGGTAGTTCATTAGAACTATATTTAAAATTCTGTGGCAATAGAAAACTTCATTTTAATGATTTAGATTTTCTCTTTCCTAGACTCAGCTTAGCCAATGTAATAATGCCCTGGAAAACTCTGAAGAACTATTAGAGTTTGCAACAAGGTCATTAGATATAAAGGAATCTGAAGAATTTTCAAAGGTATAAACACCAAAAATTCTATACTATTACTTAAAAAGGAGTAATGAAAAAGATGTTTATCCTTTTAGTTTTGGATTTGTCTAGTCATTTCTAGTACTGAAATAGCATAGGTAAAATGCTAGCTGTATTCATTTATTTCAAAGCAGACATTTAGAAGTATGTATCTTTGGGATATGAATAAATTACTTGGTTTAATTTTACTTTAATATTCAATTCAGATGAGTCAGGTTCTTTTCTTGTTTTTTGTTATATCCCTATTTGTAATTTATATTACTTTTGTGTTTGAATGGAGTTATATCTTTGTTATGAATTTTCCATGATTGAGGAAAGAAGATTGGTTTTGTTAACTAGTATTGTTTAAAAAGCATCTATATTTCTTTCTATGAGCTGATCAGGAAAATATCATCACTTAATGCATATAAGTGCTGTAGCCTTGTGAAATTTATTATTGAAGATAAATGTCCCACTGTTTAGCTTAAGTAATTGAATGTTTTATTAAAGTATAAAAGTGTAGGTCCTTATTTAAGGAATGTGTTTGGTAAAAAAAAATAAGAGTAGAGTAAGAAGTTTGCTAATGTTTTAACTTGAATTTTGGTGTATAAGATTGCAAATTCTAAATTCTAATTCTTTTTTATGTAGAGTTGTTTTTAAATCATTACCAAATTATCATATTAAAAACAGGGATGCAGACAATATAAGATGCGATGGGAAAAGTGAAAAATGTACCTATATAATTAGAAAAATATTACTGTGTGATTTTTCAGGATATGATTTAAGTTTTCTGTTCCTTCATCATCGTGAACCATGTAGTGAACACCATGCGTATTAAAAAGGTGGCTTTATATTCCATTTTGGGCTATAAATGTTTTCATTTAAAGTAGAAAAAATTCTTTTAGAAAATAACATTTTCAGCCTAAATGTTTTCATTCAAAGTTGATCTTTAAAAATCAACTTCTTCATTTAACAATATGAATCAAACAAAAGCATATCAGTGTGCTAATTCTTAAATTTGGAGAGGAGTTTTAATTTAACTTTGTAAGTAGTAGAAATTATTTTGTAAAGGAGTTGTATCTTTAATATGAGACATCAGCCATCAAGCATTATGTGATAACCTTAAGTATCTAGAACATAGCCAAGAAACATGCAAAAAACAGAAAGTGAATTATCAAAATTGAAACAGTAGAATGCATAACAGGAATATGAAACTATTCACAATAGTTTCTTAAACCTCTTGACTATTAATTTGAATGTAGCACTGCAAAATTTTTGCTTTTCTGTCTTCCAGCTGTCAGCAGATTCTCCTTCTATAGTAGGATAGCTGTTAGAGACATCCATAAAACAGCCGAAGTTAACAATCAGTAGTCTGAAAATGAGGAATACAGAAAAACTTAAAATGCACATATGTGTACTCAAAAATAACTGAATTTACTTACATTTAAATAGTGGGTGATGCTTCGAAAAACTGTGCTAAAAGTTAGTTTCATTTACATCTCCCTGTGTGTTGACATTTTCAGAGTTTTCTCATGTACTACATATTTTGTTCTTTCCAGCTTTCTGATAAAACTTTCTCCAAACAGTTTGAAAATTGGAAAAGTTCTGATAAATCACATGGTGGTTTAAATATGTTTTCTAAATAAGGTACCTTGCTCTTTTTTGTCTTAACTATTTTGATCCTGTTTTTCAGCATTTTGTAGTACAGTTTAACTTTACACCATTTGGAAGTGGCGTGAATTAAATTGTCAGTCTTCCCTAGCCAGGAGCATGAGTTTATTGTGTAAGAAGAATGCACACCTGCTAACGATTATTTTTTAACAATTTTATTTTTTTACAGACAGTTACAATAATCGTTTGGTTCCAAGTCAGAAACAGGTTTTCTTTTCCTAGCCAGCTGCAGGTCTACTTTAAATACATATGTGCCAACAAAATAGGAGAGGTTACTTTGAAGATTATTATTCTAGCAGTATATTTTTAGGTATCTGGAAAAAGAAAAAAATTTAAGGCATCCCATGTGTGGATATACCCTGTTGAAGTGCTTAAATCAGATTAATATGACTAATTTATGAGAGCAAAAAAAGCATAGACTAAAACTCAGGCATTGAGGTTTTTTGTACTTCATTATCTTCACCTATTATTTTAAGTACTAATAGAAAAATTATCATGTTGCCATTTTTCCACATGAGAACTGATACGAAGTTGTTTTGCCATTGTTATATAATCCGAAAATAAAAAAATAAAATAACACAAATAGGAAGAGAGTTTAGGACATTTTTTAAAACGATGGCTAGATGTTTCATCGATACTAAAAACACACAGAAAAATCATCATCAAATGGAATCTAGATCATTACATTTATTCCAGAATGAGCAGGTAACCAAGATTCCACCAAATCTTTGCTAATATTGTCCAGCAGAACGGTACTTGAATCCTTTGCCAAAGTTACAATATTCCTAATTCTTACTCTGAATTTAGACCTTTAGTCTGCCCTTTGAAAGAGCTAGATCCATGGAACAGTTTCCAAATTTATACAAGTAATTAGGTACATCATTTTAATCCAATTGTCAGACTAGAAAGAAGAGGAATAGCATCCTAACCATGAGTGCCCACAGTGAAATAAAAAGTGCAGAGTGTGGTGAAAGGGAAATAGTGTCTTCTGCATTTGATCACAGATGAAAAAATAAGTTTAGTGTATTTCTCTTTTCTGACTCACATTAATATGGAGTCAGCTGAAGCCACCAATGATATGTGCTTAAACTGCCCTTTCCAGTGGCCTGTACCACAGGTGGTACAAACAATTCTCATCACTTTCATTGGACTTTTTACTAATAAAATTAATAAAAATGAGAGAATAATGCATGCGCCATTGGTGGTTCAGGGCACCTGAGAGCAAGACATAGAAATTTATGGCCTCGTCATCAACTTGTTCACCTTCCTCTATTTGTAGTTCATCCAGCATCAGGCTCTCACCACTGGGAGGAGCAAATAAAAGAGTGAAACCTTATTTAGTACTTTGAAGGAAGCAATACTGGCAGAAGTTTCCTTTCTAGGCTGAAGACAGGAATGCTGGAGAGGAGGAACTTTCAACCAAAGCATTAATGTTTTAGTTTTTAAGGCAATTTAGAAACAAGTATTTATTAAGCATAAATAAAAATGTAATTTTCATATTTATTTGTGGTTATTAGTGTTTTACAGAAATGCAGTCTGCTGTTATTCAAGTGTGTTTGGTCATAATATAAATGTATGCAGTATATTTCAACATTTAAAGTTACTTAAAATGTTAAATATTTTGTGATAAGTCCTTTTAAATAATCGTGCTTTTTGAAAAGGTTTCTTGTTATGAACAGATACATATATGTATACACAATATAAAACTTGAAGTACATGGAAGCAACTGATAATAGAATTTTGATACTTTTATCTAAAGAAAAATAGCATTTTGAGACTTTTCCCCTTTTTTCTACAAAAAGTGGAAAATGGTAATATTAAGGAGAAATACAGAAAAAATAAGACTTAATTTTTAAAGTATTTGATAAATACACAGAACAACCTGTCTACTCATTGCAGGTTAAAAAATACAGTTTGGGAAAAGATCTGGTTTAACTTGTTTACATGTAATTGGAAATTGCAAAGAACTGTTATCATTTTTACTTTGTATTCTTATTACAGTTTTACTTCAGGAAGTTTAGTCTCAGGCAATAAAGTTCTATAACTGATAAAGTGTCATAATTGTGAAATTTATTTTAGAAACAACTGAGAGAGAGGAGACACAGAATGAGAGGGGAAAGCCATCTTTGATATGGATGCAGAGAACTGCAGTATTGGCAAACAGGATTTCAGTAGGAGATATAAATAGTGACGATGAGCAAAGTAAAGTGACTGTTTCTTGGTGCCTTTCCAGTAATACACAGCACCATACCCTAAAAATAAATGTAAGCGTTCACTGAAGCATCTTCATGACTCACTAAATGGAATTATGCAGGTGTAACAATACAGCAGTAAATCCTGGAATCAGTCAATATAAGGAACAATGTTTAACTGACAGCATTTATCATTCTTGAAATTGCAACCTAGGGGAATTAAGCTATATAGAGCAGTATATATCTTTTGGATAGCTCTCTGCTTCAGCAAAAGAAATTCTAGAAAAAAATTAATTTTTTGTTTTCAGACATTTCTAGACACTAGGTTCTTTTAGAAAGAAGTATCTTCAAAATATTAAGACTTCTGTCCTTTTGTCATTGCACAGTAATTTCTCAAATTTTGCATTGACATAATGTATATATAAAATAAAATTTGAAATTAAATAAATCCACAAAATTTTTAGTTTTGCCAAGTGGATATGTTATATATAAAGACATGGGACAACAGGTTTTCTTAGATTATCGGGCTTTTCCTGTTTTCCTTTTCTGGTGTTTGATAAACAGCATAGTATATGAAATGATATCACAAAAGCTTTGCATGCATGAGTACACACATGAAAATGCCACCTTAATAAATTAACATTAGATACAAAATTGAATTGTTACGGTGAATTTACAAAACAAATGATGTTCAGTTTGGGTTATGAGAAGGAGACTGATAAGTAACATTCTTCTAACCAAGTTCAAAACCAATTATGAAGTAGGATAAAAAATAAAAGGAATAAGAAGCCGAGTACCTGATAAAATGATAGTGGAGAATGTTAGTTATATCAGTGGACAAGCTTCTTAATAATTTTCAAAATTAGTCAGATTTTCTCACCTGGATGTAGTCACCAAGGGGACTTCTCAGGTCACAGGGAAAAACACGGTATAGATTCTCTGTGGGTAAGCAAACTGCCAGAAAAAGCATAACATGCTGAGCTACTCATTTCTCCTTTCAAACTCTTAATCAGATAAGTCTCCACTTACCAAGGAGAAATGATGAACTAGACATGCTAAGGGCAAATGCTAGTCATCCTTTCTCAGATACAGAGAATGTTTTCCTCTTTGTCTCAACAGATTACAGTCTTTGTTTCATAATTCTAACTATAATGACAATTTTAAAAATTTATATAATCAATTTTCTTTCCATTTTTTTAAATCACTGGTTCCAAACTCATTTCATGACTTAAGGAACATACACTATAGGTGCCACAGAAGTGAGTTGTTTGGTATAGAATGTGGATCTTGAAAAGAATTTTTAGAAACATTAACTAATATAGTAGAAGGAGAAAATTATTAGTAGATATAAGGTCACAGAGTTGATTAGTGATAGTGCTGGAATGGTGTAATAATACTGTTCTCATAAATCTCAATTCTTTTGTATAGAATGGTACTTAGACTAAAATATTTTGGGGTGGGTATAGAAATGATCAGTAACATACAGTAACGATACTAGAACTGAATGAGAAGAAAATATGTGTTATATATCTCATTAACATCCAGTTAAATTTGTTAACTATGTATTGGGTGTCATAATGGCCATTAGGGATAGAATGTTCAGCAAAGCAGCCATGTTCTACGTCAGATATATTGTTAAATATGCTGGGAGAAAACATTTAGTTGAACATATAAAAAAATGTAAAAGAGTAACATTTTTGGATGTGTTTTCCTTGTTTTGACTGCATAGTACCAAGTGATTTTTTTAATCCTTTTCCTAAGTTTGTATTTGCATTTGAGAGAGACAGATAGTCGGACCTTGTGCATAACAGGTTTAAGTTGGCAGTTTCTGTGAAATCACGTGAGAAACAGATGCCACTGCTAGAAGTACTGTATTTCTCTAGTCTCTCTTTGAGTTTGTGCCATTACAACTTCATGTATTGAAGTAAAATTGTAGACCTGTAGTTTTACATGTTAGCAGGAAAGCTCTCAAAATACACAATCTCTAGCCAGTGAAGGCATACAGAGAAAATACTTGGAATAACCATTATTAAGTAGTGAAAGAAATCTCTGAAGAAAAATTAACAATTTGACGTGTACAAGAAACCATCGGGATACACATCTACATAGAAATTTGTGTCCCATTAAACAGATTGATTGTTCTAGTTGAAACATGTTAGAAAGATGAAAATAGAAATATGTTTTGATAATGCTAAGGTAAGAAAAAACATGTATAATGCAGAATTGCATTATTATAAATTTTCCTTCTTTTAAAAGATGATTTGTATGTGGTCTGGTTTTCTATAGTTCTAACATCACATTATCCAAGCTTATGTGAACTGCACACATTTCCTGTAATTTATATTTTGGTGAATATAAACTAATCTTTTGCAGGGTTTATATTCTAACTTTTCTTGCATGTCACTGCCATTGAAACTTGCATGAAAAGCACTAACTACCTTCTTTCTCTTCTCCTTGATTTTCCTCCAAGGCTGCCAGACAGATCAAGGATAGGTATGGTATAAAACCTACATTTTTATTTAATTATCATTTCATTGAAGTCAGAAATGGAATTCAGAAACAGGTGTTTTGTTTTGTTTTGTTTTGAAGAATCTTTGTTGTTTAAAACAAAAACACCAAAATGTCCAAGTACAAAATAAAATGTCCTGTTTAACTTCTTAGAATAATCAATTTAGGAGCTTTTTAAAAATAAAAACATGCTTTAAAAATGTAGTTCTGGACAATTATGTACTTGAAAAGAATTTCATTTCTGGTTTAAAAATATAGTTTTAGTTTTATTAGAACAGTTTTTAATTAGTTGTACCAATAGGAACCCATTTTCAGTACTTTCAATATATGTATTCCTGGAGTTCATTTTTTGTTGTCTTTAATTATAAGTGGTTCTCATTTTTGGAGAAACCACAGTTTGTAAGTAATCCTCAAAAGCTAAAGCTCTCCTCTTTCACTATTCTTCTGTTTACCACCTTTGTATTCTCATTCTATCCTGTACCTGGTGCCATGTCTTTCTAATGCCACACTATCTAGTTTATATTCTGTGGGAAGAGAAAAAATTCAAGAAAATTATTAAAGATTTTTTTCTTAGAAGGTGTTCCTCATTGGTCAATCCAGGAATGATAAAAGGAGTTTAGTATTAGCTGGAATGAAGATGTCAAAGTGCTAAAGGAGTTGTTGGCAAATTTGGATTGTGTTAACATTAATCTAATAACTAGTCACTGAACATTACCTGTAGTGAAATTGTTACTTAAAAGTTCTTTCAGTTGAGGATCATGAGATTCTGTGAAAGACACAGCTCTTTAAACACTACTCTAGGAATGAAATTATTCTTCATTAGGTAATTCATAATAATATTCATTATAGATTCTGTGAAAACCAGTGTTATATCTGTTGCTAATTTTGGCAGAAAATTCCAATTCTGGATTTTTTTCTTTTTTTTTTTTTTAGAGTCTAGACTTATACACTATTCAAAGTATTGTTTGTACAAGTACTAATTTTACACTTTCATGTTTTTTATATAAGGCAGTAAAGTTGTGGGTTTTTCTTACAAGTTTTAGGATATAGAAAGATGATTATTATGGGAAGTTTTTGTTTGGTTGTTTGGTATTTTGAGACAAGGTCTTGCTATGTAACCCAGGTTGGCCTTGAATTCACCAGCCCGAGCTGGCTTCAAATTTGCAGCAATCCTCCTGTCTCAACCTACCAAGTGCTAGGATTACAGACTTGTGCCACCACGCCTGGCTTGTTTTTAATAGACAAGCTCTTGCTGTGTTGCCCAGGCTAGCCCCAAACTCCTGGGCTCAAATGGTCTACCCATTCAGCTCTCAGGTAACTGGAATTGTAAGTAGATGTCACTGTGTCCAGCGTGATTGTGAGAATTTGAAGATAAAAAATATCGGGCTATAGGAGGAATGGTTGCTGGACAGAACAGGTTTTGGAAAAGACAGATTTGGGTTATATCTACTGGAATTTACTATGAACATTCCATCTTTCACCCTGACTAAATTAATCTTCCTGTTTAGCTGCTATTCTCTTACATTCTAATTTCAGATCTTCTGGGTTAGAAGTTGCTTCCTAATCAGGCTGTGGGCTATCTAAAGAGTTTGTGAGAGACCTTGTAAAATCTTTCCTTTGTTAAAGAATCTACCATTTTGTGCTTCACAGAATTTAGTTCTGACTCCTGATCTGTTTGAGGCCAGATTGATTTGTCAGAATTTAATTTTATGAACGGCTTTTATGGTTTATTCTTCCGAAGCTTGACTTTACCATGTCTTGTGAGCCAGCTACTTGACTCGATTTCATCGGTATCTAGGTGCGGTGATCCTTAGGATTCCTTATTTCTGAGAGCCAGACTTCATTGTTTTGTTTTGTTCAGACCTACTCTGAATTTTGTTGTTGTTTTGGTTGTTTCTTCTTTGTCTTCGTCGTCATCTTCATCTTCGTCCTTGTCATCATCTTCTTCATCTTTTTTTTTTTTTTGGCAACCTACAAAAATATTTTTTGGGTAGTAGAAACACTGAGGAGTGGTTCAAGATTTTGGTTTAATTTTTTATGTCTGACTTTCAGTTTCTTAGCGTCCAGGTTTTCCTGATCAGTTCACTGCCTCTTATGAAAAAATTTAGATATATAATCATAATAAATAATTATTTCAAATAGCTAAGAAAAGGATGGATTACTCTTTCTATATAGGAACAGAAATGGACTTTAAAGAGAATATATAATATCCAAGCAAGAAATCAAGTAAAAGATGACAGAATCTCTGAGAACTGAATGTCATTTGTCTTAAGCAGAGGAACAGCAAGAGAGAGAAGAAAACTAGACAGAAATGAGAATATGATAGTACATCTCTGGAGCTTTACAAATCAGTGGTGTATACTTCTGTGTACGTCATAATACAGGAGCGTGATGAGTGGAAGTAAATAATGGGAATTACTAGTTCTTGGAAGAGAAAGATCATGAAGGAGAAAGTTGAATTAGGTAGTTTGAGGAATTAAATGTTTTAATATTTTATTCTTATCTCATTGCAAAAACTGGGAGTAAAGAATCCTTGAATTCAGTTTATTAGAAATAAACTAGGAAAGTCAAGGTGAACTAAAATCTAACCACATGGATCTGTTAGAGACTGATTTGTGAATTTCAGATTTTTAGTTAGTGCTTTGAGGCAAATTTATCTAAATACATTGTTTTAAGTGAACGTTCTATTTTTAAAGAAGATATTGTTGCCCACCTCAGTAGATTAATATAAATTTGTAAGTTTTCACAGATTAGAAATTAGTTACATTTTTTAGGCTTTGTTAAATTCTCTTATGTCCTTTTGGGGGACATTTCTTTTTCTTTGTGTTCATATTGATTAAATTAAGTTTTTTATATTTGTGAGGTTTATATTTTAAAATTTTAAAAAATACTTTCAAAAATTTTTCTTCAGGATTTATCACTGAACAGTTAAGTAGTTGATCAGGTTTAGAAGAAACAAAGTAGGTTCAAACCTATTCACTGATAAGACTTATTACCCCTTGTTCATAATTTCTATTTGGTATAAATTAAAATTTTATTATTTGAAACAAGCAGCTTAATGTAATATGTGTAGTATTCAGCTTTATACTGGCATATAGCAAGCAGTCAGTGTGAGTTCCCTTTCCTATAAATTGTATTTCAATATAGCACTTTTTGATAAAGCACTGTTTACTCATTGTTATTATTTAATAAAATGATTACTTTCTTAGTTTTAAAATAAAGTAATTTTTGTATATGCAAATGTGATGTCTTGCATTCCATGAAGCTCTTGTTCAGGTTTGGCAGATCCAGTTAACTAGTACTGATACTCCTTTCGTTCCTGCAGCTCCTATTTATTTCTCACTGAAATTGTGTACCAGGGAGACGGCATTCATGAGTAGTGCATCTGTATCATTCTTTGACCAAAGATAATAAAGAACTTTCTTTATGATACTTGTGGAAATTTAGTGTAATATGAAAAATTGAGATTTTAGATAAAATTATGAAATGATAGAATAAGTTTCTTTTGGTCTCTGATTTTAACTGAGAACAGTCACATTTTTGATAAAGTAAGATCTGGTTTGGTTACATTTTTGTTTTGTTTTCCACTTTACCTCCATCTAATAAAAATGTATCAAATTACTGTTTGTGTGGCATATAATTTCACAGGGCTGTTTCTCTTAGTATCCATCAATGTAGCTTATATTAATAGATGAGCATGACATCTGCTAATATGGTACTCACTGCTCATAATTTCACTTCTCTCCTTTCTCATCCATGGCCTCTATCTTTAGCATCATTAGGTCCTTCTGCTTCTGTTTTTGTTTTGGTATATGGGTAGCTGTGACTACTAGGAAAAATGTTTGAGTTAGGTTTCCTTATTTGGTGTGTGGAAAGGAATGAGCCTGGCATCAGGAAGTCAGTGAGATTGAGTGTACAGAGGTTCAGATAAATGTTGGGTTTGGTAAAGGTTATTAATATAAAACTTTGGTTTCTTGTGATATTTGCATATATATTCAATTTTATAAAACTGCCCATAGTGGCTAAAAATTATCTTAAATGTCTTTAAAAGGCATTTAAGTTTTTTATTTAATTTTCAAAAGACAAAGGAAATTTTTTATGTATGTTACAGTCTCTGAAATCATTAGTATGAAATAATTTTTCTTTCCATTTTATAAATTAAATGTAATAGGATGTTTCCTACTTTGTATTGTAAACTGTATGTCTGTGTTTCCAGAGTCACAATGGCTTCAGCCTTTCGCCTTTCTTTGAAACCAAAGGTCAGTGACAACATGACTCATTTAATGGTGGATTTCTCTCAGGAAAGACAGATGCTGCAAACTTTAAAGTTTTTGCCAGGTAAATCATGTATTATATGTATAGTTTTGAATAAAAATGTTACTCCTGCAAGGCTTTTCTGTAATGAACTTCAGTATGTAAATATTAAAGAAGGCGTAGTGTGTTCTTTTTTCTTCATTCAACTAAGGGCTTGTTAAATTTGCTAGTTTTTATTTTTAGAGAACTATTTTACTGTTTATAAAAATTGCATTTTAAAAACCCCATTAAAGTATTTAATTTATTGCTACTTTGACAGAAGCAATGGTTAATGGTAGGTCTTGAGACCACACTTCTTAGATTTGAATTTCGCTATTTACTTGCTGTGTTATCTTGAACAAGATACTTAGTTTTCTACACTGTAAAAATGTGGTGTTACTCTTTGAGGGTTTTTGTAAGGATTAAATGAGATGATACTTCTAAGCCATTTGTAATAATTTCTGGCACAAACTTAAAACTCAGTGAATGTTAGCTGTTAACATTACTATTATTGTTGGGGTTGTTTTGGACTCAGGTGGAACTTTATTTCCAGTAATAATATATTAATACTGGTTTATTGCATATTAGTGGTCTAAGCCATTTGAAGTTAAGTACCAGGTTATTGCCCACATGTGTGAAAAAGCCAATTTAAGGATCTTTTGGGGATTTTTTTTTTTTTTGAGCACCAAGTGGTATTATTAACTTGACAGTTAAAACCTTTGGACATGATTCAGTAGACTGAGGGATCTCTTGAAAGTGTTTCATTTAAAATGAATTTAAATGTTTCATTTAAAATTTTTTTCTGAGATTGTCAGTTTTTCCCTATGGAATATTTATCATATAAAACAGTTCCTTCTTCTCTGAATATATAGTCAGGGACTATACAATATGATTGAAATACTAGATTAGTAGTCATAATACTCTTAACAGATCATAAGAAGGATAACACAGGTGAAGTACTAACTTGTGATGGATTAGAAATTCTTAGGGTATATAGAAGGAAAAGAGAAAGAACTAGCTGTAGATGAAGACGTACAGAATTACAGATGATTGGTGACTTATGGTGGTTTAAGTTGTGATTTTTTTTACATTGTGATAATATAAAAATGGTATACATTGAGTAGAAACCATATTTTGAATTTTTATATTTTCCCAAGCTGGTGATATACATTATACTCTTGTCATTCTGGCAGCAAGCCCACAGTTTCTGATTAGTCAAGTGTTTGTGAGTGTAAATAACCAGTGCTGTACGGTATAGTATACTGCCGAACTATGCTGTTCCATAGAGTAGGTATGCAAAATGCATTTTTGACCTGTTTTCAATTTATGATGGGTTAAACATAGTGTGACTCAGTTGTAAGTTTAGGAGCATCTGTACTATATTTTCATTTACAGGGCTCTACTCAAATATAGAACTGATATTTAAGGGGGAAATAAACATTTTTCAACATTTTATTTATAATACCTGATAATGCAAAGTAGTTTAATACTTAGAATTTCAAGGGTAAGAGCCTGGATTTTATTTTACTTTTGAGTTTGTGACAGCAGTAACAAAATTCTGAATGCAGTTAACTGAGATTTTATGAAGTGAAACACAAATGTTCACATGGGGAGAGAGATTTAAATTTCAGGACAGGAAATAAATCTCAAAATGTATAGTTTCTTAAGAGTGACCTTTGTTAAACCTTTCTATAAAGGAAAACAGAATATTTCTAGGAGACACATTGACCAGATGTCTCCATTTACCACCAACATGACTCTAAAACTTTAAAATCTCACTCATATCATACAATTATCAGATTTGTAAAGCATTCTTTTCTTATTAGTCCATGTTTGTGGTACATATTGATTACTATTACTGGGGAGTAGATTCATGTGCATAATGTATCTTAATTCTTTTACTTCCTTTCCCCTAACTTCCCTCTCTCAAGATTACCCTCTCACCAAAGATCTATCTCCCTACCTCCTTACTTCTTATAATTCCCATCTCAGTGGAAGAGAAAAAAAAAATTATGTGAATGTAGAGAAAAGTTGTCTTTTGCTGCTTGCTTATCCATTCATATGTGAAAGCTGCTTCATTGTTTTGTTGGCTATTTTTAATATTAAAAAGAAAGATATGTATATGGGAAAGAATAGTACAGACTTTAAAATAAAAAGTAGCAGTTTTTCTTATCACAGATGTAGTTTTCTTCCCTGGGAGGTACCACTGTTCCTAGGACCTGCTTATTTCCCCACAGTCTGTACTGTACAAAATTATCATATAGGCAGACTCATGTAACTGCTAACATGTGGCAAATTTGACCATCTAAAGTTTCTTTTGGTTAAACCTAATACATAGTCCACCCCTTTTAAAATAGAAGCATTCTTATGTACTTTTACATAATTTTGCCTTACTACTTAGTAGCTAGAGGAGTTTTTTCCAGATCACAGTGATAGGTATGGACACAGGTATAACCCTCTGCATATGGATAGCCAGTTCCCCCAAAACCATTTAATAAAGAGGCTGGCTTTCCTTGAGTATGTGTTTTTGGCCCCTTTGTCAAATATCAGATAGCTGAATGTGTCTGGGGTTGTTTCTGCTTCCTCACATCTGTCCTGTTGATCTTTATGTCTGTTTTTGTGCTAACACCATGCTGTTTGTATACTGTAGCTTTGTAATGTAACTTGAAGTCTGGGATTGTGATGCCTCCCACTTTGCTCATTACCCAGGACTGCTTTTACTATTCAGGGTCTCTTTGAGTTCCAACTTAATTTTAAAATTATTTTCACCATATCTCTGAAGCATGCTATTGGTATTCTGATAGGGATTAAATCTATATCTCAACCTCTGGAAGTATGGCTATTTTGACAACATTGGTTCTGCCTGTCCAGTAAAAGAGTATTATTCCACTTTCAATGTCCTCTTTGATTCCCTTTTTCAGAGTATTGTAGTTTTCATTGTGTAGGGTCTTTCACTTCTTTAATTAGGTTAATTTCTAAGTACTAATATTCCTTGATGCTGTTGTGAGTGGTATTGTTTTACTAATTTCTTTTTCAGCAAATTCATTATTGGTGTACAAGAACACTAGATTTCTGTGTGGGTGGTAGACTGCTACATTGCTGAATTATGTTATTCTGTAATTTTTTGATAGAATTTTTGGGGTCGAAGAAGATCAACTAGTGATGATTTGACCTCTTTGTTATACATATCCTTTATTTTTTTCTTTGTCTTTACTGATTGTTTGGGCTAATACTTCAAGTACTATATTGAAGAGGAGTGGTGGTAGTGGACATCCTTGCCTTGTTCCAGATTTTAGAGGGAAAGCTTTCAGTTATCCCCCATTTAATATGATATGGACAGTAGGTTTTTCATAAGTGGCTTTTATCAAAATGAGATGAAATATGTCTGTACCTGTTTTCTTCGCTGTGCATAAAGGGTTGTAATGAATGGGTGTTAGATTTTGTCAAAGGCTTTTTCTGCATCTGTTGAGATGATCATGCGATTTTTGTCCTTGCTTCTGTTTATGTAATGTATTACATTTTTTGGTTTGCATTTACTGAGCCATCCTTACATCCCTAGGATGAAGCCTAGTTGGTCATGATGTATACTTTTTGATATCCTATATTCTGTTTGCCAGCATCTTGTTGAGGATTTTTGCATACGTGTTCATTAAAGAGATTGGCCTGTAAATTCTTTTTGGTTAGATCCTTATCTGGTTTTGAAATCAGGGGAAAGCTAACTTCCAGCAATAACTTTAGCATTATTCTTCCCCTTTGAATTTAATTAATGAGCTTGATAAGTATTGGACTTAGATCTTCCTGAGTTTTTTGTAAAATTCAGCAGTGAATCCATCAGGTCCTGGGCTTTTTCTTAGTTGATAGTTTTTATTATTATTATTACTGGATTAATTTAACTGCCTGTTACTGGATTTTTTTAGAGTTTTTAAACCTTGGTTCAATTTTGGTAATTCATATATATGGGAATCTATTCTTTTTTTATAGTTTTCCAATTTATTGGCATATAGGTTTGCAAAGTAGTTATTAAATTTTTCTTGATTTTGACAGTGTCCACTATGATTTCACCTTTTTTCCTTTCCTTTTTTCTTTTCCCTCCCCTCCCCTCCCCTCCCCTCTCCCTCTTTTTTGGTACTGGAATTCAAACTCATGACCTCACATTTGCCAGGCAGGTGCTGTGTGGCTGAGCTATATTTTTGGCTCAACTTTTTCACTTTTAATTGCATTGATTTGGGTTTTTTTCTCTTTTTTTGTGGTGAGATTGACTAAGGGTTTGTCTGCTTTGCTTATTCTTTTGAAGAACCAACTTATCAGTTCATTGTTTTGTTTTTTTTTTCTCTTTTTTTGTCTTTTTTGAGACAGGGTCTCGCTATACAGTTTGGGATTGGCCTTGAACTCACTTTGTAGCCCAGGCTGGTCTCAAACTCACAGTGATCCTCCTGCCTCAGCGTTCCAAGTGCTGAGGTTACAGGTGTGCCCCATAGAACCTGGTTTAGTTCATTGCTTCTTTGTATAGGGGTGTGTGTGTGTGTGTGTGTGTGTGTGTGTGTGTGTCTGTGGTGGTACTGGGGATTAAACTTCCAGCCTTGTCCATTCTAGGCAAGCACTCTACCACTGAGCTACTTCCTTAGCACTTTGTATACTTTTTGTGGTCTCAGTTTCATTGATTTCTGCTCTGATCTTTATTAATTGTCTTTGTGTACTAGTTTTGGGTTTGGAATCTCCTTAGCTTTTTTTGGACCTTCAGGTGCATCATCAAGTTATTTATTTGGGCTCACTCTGTTTGTGTAAAATAGGCATTCACAGAAAGCAGTAAACTTTCCTCTTAGAACTGCTTGTGTGTCCCATAAGTTCTGGTATTTTGTATGTACTGGCATAGTTACAGAAACTGTCTCATTTCTTCCTTGATTTCTTCTGACCTGTTGATTATTTGCATGTACTGTTTCATTTCCATGTATTTGCATAATTTCCATGTTTTTTTCCATTGATTTCTAGTTTCATTGTGCTATAATTTGATAATATGCATAGTATAATTTCATTTATTCTATATTTACTTAAGCTTGCTTATTGGCCAGTACAGTAGACCCTTGACTTTAGAACTCAATTCATTCCTAAGGGCTGGTTATAACTCACATTGTCAGTGGAAGGCTCAGGTTTCTCTACACAGCCTTCATAGTCTCTCTTCTATATACAGGCAAATCTCAGTGTCCCTAGAGAGACATTGGCCCATAATTTCTCAGTTAATCTCACACAGGAAAGGATGTAGGATGATCCCTCCAGAACTCATTAAGTGTTAAATTGTATATGAGACCATCTGAAAGCACAAGTGGCCAGCATTCAGGTCATAACTCAATACTTTGATCATAAGTTAAAATTAAAATTCTGCTTATGACCCAAGTTTTTGTGTGTCAAGCCAGTTGGAACTCGAGTGTGCACTGTAGATGGTCTGTTGATCTTGCTGTGTAGTTCAGGCTGGTCTTGAACTCACTGTGTAGCTCAGACTGGCCTTGAACTCACTGTGTAGCTCAGACTGGCCTTGAAGTCATGGCAATCCTCCTTACTCAGCCTCCCAAGTGCTGGGATTAGAGACATGCACCCCCACACCCAGGTTGTTATGGATAAAGGTCAGTGGGCTGCAGCTGTTGTCGGATGGAACATTCCAGTATAAGTGCAATTGTTCAAAATGTTTCTGATACTTCTGCAATGATTTTTTTGTCTTGTTGATCTATATATGGTTATTGTAGTCCTCTACTATAATTGTGTTTATGTTTTTATGATCTTTTATGTCTAATAGTACTTGGTTTATTAAGTTGGTTGCACTGTTGTTTGATATATTTCTGTTAGTAATTGTTTTATCTTCTTGTTGGATTATACCCTTCATATATAGTGACCTTCATAGCCTCTTTCAATAATTTTTGGCTTGAAGTCCATTTGTTTGAATATAGGATACTTATACTTGCTTTTCTGGGAATTCCTGTTGTATAGTTTTCCATCCTTTAATTTTTTTTTTTTTTTTAGTCTATGAATTTCTTTTTTGTTAAATGTGTATCTTGTATGGAACATAATGTTGGATTTTTGTTTCTTAATCCATTCTACCAGTCTTTATCTTTTGACTGGGGAATTGAGCCCACTATTTTGAGGTTTACTGCTGATAGGTATGTTATATATTAAAGTATTGACTTACTCCTCTCATTGCCTTATTTTCCTATTGCTCATTCCCTATTTTTCCCTTCTGCTCAATTGTTTACCTTACCTGGTGTATTAAGTTAGACCTTTTGTCATTGTTAGGTTCATTGTCTCTTCCTAAGATTTCCTTCAGAATTTTCTGGAATGCAACTTTGCTGGTTATCAATTTCTTTAGGTGCTTTTTATCATGAAAATGTCTTATTTCTCCATCAATTTTGAAAGATAGTTTTGCAGGATATAGGAGCCTAGGTTGGAAATTGTTTAGGGCTTAAACACTACTCTAAGCTTTCCTGACCTTTAAATTTTGTGTTGAGAAGCCTGCTGTAATTCTAATAGTTTTACATTTATAAGTGATTTATTACTTTACTCTAAGTGCTTGTAGGATTCTGTTCTCTTTTTACTATTCTGAAAAGCAAGTAGTCCACACACATTTTTGGAGAGATTCTTTTCCGATTATGGCTATTGGAGTTTTTTGTGCCTAACTAATCTGTATGTCAAATTCTTTTTGCATATTTGTAAGTTTTCTGTTATTACTTAGTTAAATGGTTTTTCATGCCATTTGTGCTGTCTTCTGAGTTTTCATTAATTCCAATTAATCTTAGATTGATCATCTTTGTGTCATATAGGAACTGTTAGATCTATTTTTCATACCCTGTTGTTTTAAGGTATCTCTCATTAATTGTAGGCTAACAACATCCCTATATTCTAGTTTTGACACTCAGTCTTCACATTGGTCATTTTTGCTACCCACACTTTTGATAGAATTTTTGCTGCCCTGAATTTTTTTATGGATTCTTAATTATTTTTTCCACTAGACATGAATCTGTTGTGTTGTTTCATTTACCTCTGCTAGCTTTTTATTAAGTGTCTTCTGTAGCCTTGGTAATTATTTTATTTGACCCATTATCTGTTTACTTATATCTTCTTTTTCTTTAAATTTTTTATTTAAAGGGATAAAACAGAAAAAGCAGAGAAATATTACAGAATTTCAAAAAAAATAAACAGTAAGAAATCACTAGTTGATAAATTACATATTGCTCTTTTAGAAATAGTTGCTCAAGTTACAAAATTAAAGCACACAAAATAGACACTCAAGCAGTGAGACTGCAAACAGATCTGTTCAACAATCAAGTAAGAACTAAGAAACATGGGTAACAATCCTGCACACATAAATATACATGCAGTTATATCTTTTATAGCACTTCCTATTTTCTCTTTTTTACAATAGCAATTATACATTTTTTTATTTAAAGAGAAAAAAACAGGAAAAAGGTAGAAATATTACAGAATTTCAAGAAAAGAAGATAAACAGTAAGAAATCACTAGTTGATACATTACATATTGTT
>PVLA01001717.1:110815-127864 GCA_004027455.1 Hydrochoerus hydrochaeris | reverse complement strand
GAGTGGACACTAAAGCAGTGAGACATATCTTCTTTGAGTTTTCCAAATGCCTTATTGATCTATGTAGTGATCTCTCCTATCATTTTACATAATTTGCCTGTGTAGCTTTTGGTTTTCTCCCCTCCAATGACCCATGAATCAACTTTGAAGGAGTTGTGAGTTTTTGGATGTGTTTTGTTAGCTTGTCTTCTCATGTTTATAACTTTTTTTGTGTCAAGTCTTGCGAGTTGATTGTAGTAGAAAGCTTTATTTCTAGTATGGAGATCTATTTATTTAATGTCTGCTTTTCAGTGTTGTCCTTTGGGCTTGGCTTACTATTTGTCTTTTCCTCTCTCCCAGGATCCAACCACCTCCATTTACTTGGAATAGGTTGTAGTGTATTTTGCCCAGTACCGAGTTCTCCAGGAATGGGTCACAATATTATTAATAACCCCAAGGCATCCAAATATTGGTATCACTAGAAAACCACTTAATAGCAACAGCTATGTAACCTTGGCTACAATTGTATAGTCATCAATTATATTATCAAATACAAACTGAATATTGATAAACCCTAAAGACAAATAATGTACCATCCATAACCATAGAAATTTAGCCATAGAAAAATGATCTATAGTTATAGTATAAATACTAAGACAAACCAAGTATTACCTGTAATAAATATCTACTAAATAGAACAGCTTTAACTCTACTAACAATAAAATAGTATTCAACAATATTTGTATAAAATTAACTAACTATCTAAAAATTCATAAAGCTTAATATTGATCCTTGTAAAGGTAGAGGAGATTGGGAAGTAGAGAATGAAAAAAGCTAAATTTGAGAAATTAATCAATGGGATATGAGAATGAGGAGAGAAAAGTAAGTGGGAGTCTCGAGTAGTAAAAAGATATTGATACTGTTAGAGAATGATCACAGGAAAGAACAAATAAGAAAATGAAGAAAAAAGATAAACAGCAAGCAAAATACAGGAAATAAAAGGAAGAGCAAAAAATGTTAAATGAGAACAAGAAAAATTAAAAGAAGAGAAAGAGGGGAGAAAATCCATACTCTCAAAAAAAAAAAAAAGACCTGCCAAAGATAAGATTAAAATAAGAGAAAATTTAAAAATCCAAAAAGAAAATGCCTTTGATTTTGAATGATTGTTTTCTTTTGGTAGCCTTAGGATACTTCCAGTCATGATTTTCTTCTCCTTGTTTTAGAGCCTAGGGATTTTGAGGTGTCCTCCCTGCACCAGAGGCCCCTTTGTCAGCTTACCCCAGACTGTGTTACTGTCTTTACTCCTGCTGGTAGACAGGGAAGGCAAGCAGCCCTCTGGTCTCTGCTGGAGGTAGACTGTGGGCCAGGGGTTCAAGTGGGCTCTTAGACTTAATATGGACATTTACGGGTTTTCATTGCTCCCTTCTTTCCCAGGACATTGTCCTTGTCCAAAATAAAACTGGTTGGTTAGTCCTTGTCTCTTCTGTCCTATGCCCAGGGCAAGCAGATGTAGAGCTGGTTGGGAGTTGGGTAGTCTCGCCTTTGTGTGTGTGTTTGGGGGGGTGCTGTCTCTAGTGGGGGCCTGCTTTTCTGTGTGTGTGGAAGGGGTGCCTTCCTATAGCAGGACTGCTTGCTTCTGTGGAGAAGGTGTCACTAGCTGTCTGGCACTAGCCTGCTAGATGGTGTGAAAGGGAGCAGGACAAGTCCAGGGCTAGCATACTTGCTGGTGTCTGCAGAGGGTGCTGTATGTCTGGAGCAAGCCTCATTGCTTGCCAACTATATCTTTTATGGAAAAGAAGTTGATAATATTTATATGTGTTAAATGTGGCTCATTTAGTTATGTTTATTTTAATCATAGAACTCTTGGGAAAAACATTTAAATATTCTTCAAATATCTTAGGGGGAAAAACTCAATTTTGTTTAATGCTGAGAAATTATACCCCTTCTGTTAATGGCAGTTTTTTTTTTCCATGTGCATTTATTCACAGTGGAAAGGACCCCCGCCAAAGGCCCAGATAGCTTGGGCAAGGCCCAAATAGCTCAATCTGAGAGTCTAGGGTTTTAGTCTTTGCTTGGTTATAGCTCTTGTTTTTTAAATGTTCACTTCTGACTTGTTTGAAAATGAGAAATTTTTGTCATTTTTTTCATCTTTTTTTGGCACGTTTTAAAATTTTAATGGATATATAGTCATATAAACATGCTTTAAAATTTTAATGGATATGTAGTCATATATGAGTATAGTATGATATTTTATATCTCAAACATTTATCATTGCTTTTGGGAACACTGAAAATCTTCTTGTTATTCTGAAATATATAAAAAAGCTATTGTTAACTATAGTCACTCTCCTGTGCCATAGAACACCAGAAATTATTCCTCCTAACACTGTTTTTATACTTGATAATGAAACTCTATTCCATCTTCCCCATAAAAAGTTTTTTAATAAAAATTAATACTGAATTATTTTAATTATTCAGAGCAATTAATTCTTTGAGTCAGTACTATTTATATTCCACTGCTATTTCATTTAATAGATGAAAACTATAACTAAAATTATGTTTAGATGTAATAAGTCATTTTTGCTTATTTGTCCTTAACATGCTTAGGATTTGCTTTTGTGTATCATTTACAATAAATTTTGAATACATTTATAAAAAAAATTTTGAAACATAAATTCTTCATAATCTCACAGTAAGAGGTACTTTTAACATAGTTATTTTGCATTTATAGGGTAACATTTCTTTTAAACTGGTTCATTTTTGTATGGTTCAATCAAGATGAAAAAGCAAAGTTGAATGAAAACATAAATATTTGATTAATGCTTCAATGAATGAGACATGATTCCCTCCTCTTCTTTTTTTCTTCTCTGCAGTTCCCAAAGCTCCAGAGATAGATCTAGTAGACTGTTTGGTGGCTGACAACTCTGTAACAGTAGCTTGGAGAATGCCAGAAGAAGATAATAAGATTGACCATTACGTACTTGAATATAGGAAAACTAATTTTGATGGACTTCCACGTGTAAAGGATGAGCGGTGTTGGGAGATAATCGATAATATTAAGGGTACTGAATATACTTTATCAGGTAAAATGATAGCAATAAGGAATTTCATTCTTAGAATACAAATGTAATTATAGAAAATTTTTATTAAAAGTATAAAATTTTATATTTGTAGCTAAACTACTTTTGATATTATGGAAGTGACTTTCTCTTTAAAATATCAAGAAAATCATTGTTTTAATTATTAGAAACATTTGCAACCTGGTTAACAATGTATATAAAACAGCTATGAAGGGTTGTTCTGAAAACTATTTCAGAGTAAGATGTAATTTTTACCTTTATTTTTAGATGAAGTAAAAAATTAATTTTTAGCTACACTGAGTATGTTATATTTCAGTGGTAACTGTAAATACTGTTGTTAGCTTTTACTGCTTTAGGATTACCTTCATGTTAATTGAACTGTGAATTGGTATTAGCAATTTTTGTGTTGGCCTTTTGTGAAAGCCTTTTAAAATTTCAGTGTAGTGGGGACTTTGTATGTTTCAAATGGTCAAATGTTGCTTAAAATCTTCAGTGCTTGTTCTGCATAGCAATGATATTTGGCCCTACCATTACTGAGTACTACTGTTTGTTAGAGGCTAGACTTGCATGCATTACATATAGTATACTTCATTTAACCAGTGTAATGCATCTCTTTTAACCTTTATAATTATGAAGTTGGTTTTATCATTTCTATATTACAGATGGGAAATTGAGGATCAATCAAATTGTTGAAGATGTAGATATTTTTAGACTGAGATTTCAATATAGACCTAAATTTAGTTTTCAATGTTAATTTTTGTGATTCACTTCCTATTTAATTTTTACATAAAAGCTCATATTTCTTTAGGATGTCTTATTTCCAGAAATTGATTATATTACTGTAAATTGTGACTTAGGTCTTTGGAATACTACTTTTAATGAGACTCTGAAAAGGATACCTTTTATTAATGGGCTAAAAGAATTGATGAATTACAGAAATTATTTCTTTTAAGGAAAATAATAGGTAAATCATGATTTCTCATATTTTAAACGTACTTTCACCGTGAATTCATATCTTTCATAAATAAAGAGGTGCTTCCGAGGAGGAAAAAGCTGTCCACTTGGAGATTCATACTTTTACTTTCAGCTTTCTTTAAAAAAACATTCTGTGTTTGATAACCATTTCATTTTTTCAGGTTTAAAATTTGATTCAAAGTATATGAATTTCAGAGTGCGAGCTTGTAACAAAGCTGTAGCTGGAGAATATTCTGATCCAGTGACACTAGAGACCAAAGGTAAGATCAGTAAGTGTTTACACATCATAAAACAAAACATGACATCTAAAGTTATTCAGAACTTTGTGATAGAAAGCATTTCATGTGTAGTTGAATTGCTTTACCATTTTCTCCACTAACTCTGGATTTCCCAACAGTAGGAATTTTAAGGCAGAGAAAATAGAACTGTAGTAGTAGTTTTTAAAAGTTTCCCCTTATGATTGTATTTGTGTGGGTAAAATAGTAGTAGTGTATTTTCTGCTGGGAGCTTATTTTATGAATTTTACTCTAGTATAAATATAGAAGTATTGATGAGATTTGCCTGGGAGATTTTCCTCGAAGTGGATTATAAGTAACAAGGAAGTGCATGTTCAGTATAGTTAATATCCCCTCTGTTTCTGAATCCGTTGTAATTATGACTGTTTGTGTAGTTTATTAATACTGACATGACACTCTCACAGTTCCTTTTATCATTAGGAACATTTTGAGAAACCAGTAGACTAAATACTATTGATACCCATACTGCAGATGAAGAAAGTGAAGTTGAAACAAATAATTTGTCCACAATCTCTAAATCTAGCTTAAAAGGCATAAAAGTGTGTTTCTGTGTCATTTCTCATTGTAGGTCTGGAACCCATGTTCTTTCTAGTCTGTTGAGAGAAATTTGGATTTAGTGAAAACATTTAAACACAAAAGATGTTTTAGGTGTTCACAATTTGAACATCATAATGCTCGTTACCTTCCCACTTGTGAGATAGTTATTGAATGGGTTTGCTTCCAGCATCAGACTACAGATTGTTGTAGGTTCTTGGGATTTAAAGCATTCCACTGATCTATAGCTCATCTAGCATTTGAACAGGTTTTAACGCCAGAAATTTGATATGATTCAGAGGAAGATATAAACATATACTAAAATAAAATAAATTATAACAATATCTTTTAAATTTCTTCAGTTACTATTTCCCCTTTATATTTAATGACCAAATGTGTGGTGAAATGTAAATTTCTTTATTTTATTTATCGAAAGAAAGAAAAAACAAAATATAAAAAAGGGTAGAATAATACAGAATTCAAAAATTTAGCACTAAGAAATCGCTAGTTGATGCATTACATATTATCATCTTAGAAATAGTTGTTCAAGTTACAAATCAAAGCTTAAGAAGTGCACAGACACTCATACATTGACAGTTTAAACCATTCTGTTCAATGATCCAATAAAAATTTAGTGATATGGTCATCTGTCTTATACACTTATACATACCATTATGTCCTTTAGAGCACTTTTCTTCCCTTTCACTTTTACAATATCTATTATACATTTTGGATCTTATTACTCTTCCAGTTTTTATTATTTTTACACTAGAGAGACAATGTGATATTTACTAATGTGAATCTTGTTTATTTCACTTATGAGGATAGTCTCAACCTGCTTCCATTTACCTATAACAGCCTCAGGATCATCCGTTTTCATAACTGAGTAGTATTATGTATAAAAATACTACATCTTTTTCATCCACTCTGCATTGATGGGCATTTTGGTTGTTTCCAACATTTAGCTATTACATATTGTGCTGCTATAAACATGAGTGTGCATATATCACTGTGATGTGACCTTTTCAGTTTTTTAGCTGGATTGAATGGAATGTTCAATCCTAGTTTTTTGAGGAATCTCCATACTGATTTCCACAGTGATTGCACCAGTCTATACTCCCACCAGCACTGCAGAAGTATTCCTTTTTCCCCGCAGCCTTGCCAACATTTGTTATCAGTTCATTTTTTGATGGTGTCCACTCTTTCTGCAATGAGATGATGTCTGTGTTGTGTTAATTTGCATTTCTTGAATGATCACTGATGGTAAATATTTCTTCATGAATTTATTTGCCATTTGTGTATCTTCATCTGAGAAATGTGTGTTCCTCTCAGATGCCCATTTTTGGAGAGGGTCTTTGAATTTGAGGAGCTTGATGTTTTTCAAATCTTCATATGTTCTGTATATAAGTCCTTTGTCTGATGGATTATTGGCTAAAATTCTTTCCCATTCTGTGGGTTTTGTTTTTACTTTGTTGATGATTTCTTTTGAAATGCAAAACTTTTTAGTAATATGAAATCCCAGTTGTTGATTCTTTGAAGTATTTCCTGTGCGTTTTGCATTTTGTTAATGAATTCTCTGTCTACCCTTGTGTCTCCAAGATTTCTACCTACCTTGTCTTCTAGTAGATTTAGTGTTTCTGTTTTAATATTTAGGTCCTTGATCCATTTAGACTTTAGTTTAGTACGTGGTAGGCATGGATCTATTTTTAGTCTTCAGCATATGGAAAGCCAATTTTTCCAACACCATTTATTAAAGAGGCTATCTCTTTTCTAGTAAACATGTTTAGCCCCTTTGTCAAATATAAGGTGGCTGAGTGTCTTTGTAGTTGTGTTTGCATCTTCTAATCTGTTCCATTGATCCTCAGGTCTGTTTCTTTGCCAGCCGTGCTGATTTTATCACTGTGGCTTTATAGTATAGTTTCAAGTCAGGAATTGAGATATTCCTGTCTTGCCTTTGTTGCCCAGAATCGCCTTTGCTATTCTAGGTTTCTTCTGTTTCCAAATGAATTTTAGGAATATTTTCTCTAGAAATGTAAGGTATGTTAATGGTATTTTTGTTTGTTTGTTTGTGTTTTTAAAAAATTTTTAAAATTTTATTTAAAGAGAAAAAAAAGCAAAACGGGAAAAAGGGAAGAAACAATACAGAATTTGAAAGAAAAAGAAAAAAAAGAAATCACTAGTTAATAAATTACATATTGTCTTCTAGATATAGTTGTTCAAGTTACAAAATTAAAGCATACAAGGTGGACATTCAAACAGTGAGGCTGCAAACAGTTCTGTTCAGTGATCCAACAAAAACTTATAACATGGTTATCAATCCTACACACTTAAACATACATGCAGTTATATCCTTTAGAGCACTTTCTTTTCCTCCTTTTGCTTTTCAAGTCCATTATCTGTTTAGTTATGTCATGTTTCAGCTTGCTCAGTACCTTACTGATCTGTTTTGTTGTTATTTACTTTTTATTTTTTATTTTATTTTAATTTTTTATTATTTTGAAGGTAAGCAAAATACAACAGAACAAGATGAAACAAAGCCAACTGAGACAGTGCAGTGAAATTGGTACAGAAACCCTCAACAGGTTACTGGCATCACAGTAATAGGAACCATAGTATATCCTGTTATGTTTACAACAGTTGTTCTTTCAATCAGGTATAGCCAAATCAAAGGAAATACAGGACATTCTAGAACTTATCAAAACAGAACATTGAATAGAGCATATCATTAATCAGAACAAAGCAAAACAGTGGTAAAAATATTTACCTTCAAAGAGATGGTAAAAGAAAATTCCCCACTATTAACTACATTGCATATGGTCCACCTCTCAAGAGATGTCTAGATCTTTGGCTCTCACTTGCTAATGGGGGTGGGGGGGAGTTTGATTCTCAGCCCACACACTGGTAGGCTCATGGAAGCCACTGAGTGATTCTTCTCCTGCCTCATGCCAGGGGTGCTTACTGAGAGGGTGGGCAAACTGCCTTTCTGTGCTGCGCCTTGAGTCCCTCCATGGTCAGAACTCTGGGGCTGTTGGTTCTCCTCCCAGCACAGGCCAGGGCCCCCTACTGGGAGGGTGGGCAAATTGCCTTTGTGTGCTGCACCTGGAGTCCCTCTGTGGTCAGAGCTCTGTTAATGGTATTTTGATTGGGATTGCATTAAATCTTTATAACAGTTTTGGGAGTATGGCTGTTTTCACAATTTTGGTTCTTCCTAACCAAGAGCAAGGAATATCCTTTCTTTTTGTAATATCCCCTTCAATATACTTTTTTAGAGTAGTATAATTTTCAGCATATAGGTCTTTTACATTCTTGGTTAGATTGATTCCTAAGAATTTCATTTTATTTAGATGCCATTGTGACAGGTGATATTTCCATAATTTCTGTCTCAGTGAGTTTTTCAATTGTGAACAGGAATGCTACTGATTTTTTAATGTTGACTTTGTATCCAGCTGCACTGTTGAATTTGCTTATTACCTCTAGTAGTCTTTTAATGGATTTTTTTGGGTCTTCTATGTACAGTATCATGTCATTTACACATAATGATAATTTAACCTCTTTCCCTATCTTTATTACTTTTATTTCTTTCTCTTGTCTGATTGCTCTGGCTAATATTTCCAGAACTATATTAAATAGGAGTGGTGCTAGTGGACATCCTTGTCTTGTTCCTGATTTTAGAGTGAAGACTTTCAGTTTTTGTCCTTTTAGTAGTATAATGTTGGCTGTTGGTTTGTCATAAATGGCCTTTATGAGATTGAGTTACATACCATCTATTCCAAGTTTCTATAGAGTTTTATCATGAACAGGTGTTGGACTTTTATCAAAAGCTTTTTCTGTGTCTATTAAGATGATCACATGATTTTTATTTTTGGCTCTGTTGATGTGGTATATTACATTTATTGATTTGCATATGTTGAACCATCCCTGTATTCCTGGAGTAAATCCCACTTGGTCATGATGTATAATCTTCTTGATGATTTACTGCATTCTATTTGCCAGTATTTTATTGAAAATCTTTGCATCAATGTTCATTAGTGAGACTGGTCTATAGTTTTCCTTTTTGGTTGAGTCTTTTCTCTGGTTTTGGTATCAGAGTGATACTTGCCTCCAAGAATGATTTAGGGAGGACTGTTTCTCTTTCAATTTCATTGAAGAGTTTATGGAGTATTGGTGTTAAATCTTCTCTAAATTTCTTAAGAATTCAGCTGTGAATCCATCAGGACCTGGGCTTTTCTTTGTTGGTAAGTTTTGAATCATGTTTTCAATTTCGGTAGCTGATTTTGGGTTATTCAAAGTTGTTATATCTTCTTGATTGAATCTTAAGAATTCAGCTGTGAATCCATCAGGACCTGGGCTTTTCTTTGTTGGTAAGTTTTGAATCATGTTTTCAATTTTGGTAGCTGATTTTGGGTTATTCAAAGTTGTTATATCTTCTTGATTGAACTTTGGTAGTTCATATGTTTCTAGAAATCTGTCCATTTCCTCTGTTTTCCATCTTATGTGAGTAGCGATTTTTAAAGAAGGTGTTCATGATCTTTTGAATTTCCATGGGATCTGTAGTAATTTCCTTCTTTTTAGTCAGTTTTTTTTTCATGCTAAGGTTGGCAAGAGGTTTATCAGTTTTGTTTATTCTCTCAAAAAACCTGCTGTTTGACTCATTAATTCTTTGTATTTTTTTTTTAGTTTCAATTGTATTAATTTATGCTCTGATCTTTACAATTTACTGTCTTCTATAAGCTTTGAGTTTGGCTTGCTCTTTCTTCCTTTTCTAGAAGCTTGAGATATAACATTAGATTTATTTGTGCTCGTTCTATTTTCTTGATGTAACAATTCATTGCTATATATTTCCCTCTTAGGACTGCTTTCATTGCATCCCACAGGTTATGGTATGTTGTATCTGCATTTTCATTGAATTGTGTGTATTGTTTTATTCTTTAATTTCACCTGTAACCCACTGGTTGTTCAGAAGGTTGTTATTTAATTCCCATGTATTTATGCAGGTTTTGCAATTTCTTTTGGCATTGATTTCATTGTGCAGTGGTCAGATATTATGCATGAGATAATTTCAATACTTTTGCATTTTCTTAAGAATTTTTATGGGTTAATATATGGTCTATTTTGGAGAATGACTCTTGTGCAGCTGAGAAGAATGTATGTTCTGATGTGGTTGCTTGGAACATTCTGTAAACATTCACTAAGTCCATTTGCTCACAGGTATGATTAAGTTCTGTTATTTCTTTGCTGACTTTTTATCTAGTTGATTTATCTCTCTGTGACAGTGGGGTGTTAAGGTTCCCTACTATAATTGTGTTCTTGTATATCTCAATTTTCATGTCCATTAGTATTTGTCTTATATATTTGGATGCTCCTGTATTTGGTACATATATATTTATAATCGTTAGTTCTTCCTCTTGAAGTTTTACACTAATAAGTATGTAGTGGCCTTCTTTATCTCTTTTAATCATTTTAGGTTTGAAGTTCACTTTGTCTGCAAACAGAATAACTATCCCTGCTTTCTTCTGGGTTCCTATTGCATAGAGTACTGTTTTCCATCCTTTGACTTTTAATCTATGATTTTCCATTTGAGTCAGATGTATATAGCATGTTGTGGGATCCTGTTTCTTGATCTATTCTGTCAACCTGTTGAGACCATTTACACTTACATCCATAACTGATATGCATTGGCTCAACTTTGTCATGTTATGTTCCTGTTGTTTTCTGATTTTCTCCCTTGTTTAATTTCTTGCCCTGCCTGGTGGTTTCTTTCTGTTGTTGTTCTGGAGATTGTAGTCATTTTTATCTCTACCTAGTATGCCTTTCAGTACTCTTTCTAGGGTTGGCTTGGTGGACATGAATTTCTTCAGTTGCTTTTTGTCATGGAAATGTCTGGTTTCTCTATTAAATTTTAAAGAGAGTTTTGCTAGGTACATCAGTCTGGGATTTGAAAGTTGTTTTCTTTTAGGGCTTGAAATACTTCACTCCAAGCTGGTCTTAACTTAAAGGTTTGCACTGAAAAGTCTGCCGTGATTCTAATGGGCTTTCCTTGATAGGTGAGTTGTGTCTTTTTTCTATCAGCTTTTAGTATTCTGTTTTTGTGCTGTATGTCTGGGATCTTAATTATTATATGTCTGGGTGTAGATTATGTTGATTGTGGCTGTTTGGCATTCTGTATGCCTCACTTATTTGTATATCAGATTCTTTCTCCATGTTTGGGAAATTTTCTGCTATTACTGCTGTGAATAGTGTACTGATCTCATTCGTGTTGATTCCTGCATCTTCATTGATGCCTATTAATCTTATATTGTTTCTCTTGGCATCTTCTTAAAAGTGCTGGATTGTCATTTTATGCTGCTTTATTGTTTTTAAAAATTCTACCCTTCCATGGTCATTATCTGCCATCCTGTCCTTAATACTGTCTGAAATTCTATCCTCAGCCTCTATTTAAATGGATTTGCCAGATTTCCATAGAATTTTTTGTTTCTTCGATATCTCTTTGAATTTGCTTCATGGATTCTGCTTGTTTTCTACATTGCTCATTCAAGGTTTCAGTCAATTTCCCATGCTCCTGTTTTGCTTTTTTTTTTTTTTTTTTTTTTTGTACTAGGGATCGAACTTACAACCTTACGCTTGCCAGGTAAATGCTTATGCCACTGAGCTAAATCCCTGGCTGCGCCTGTATTTTTTTTAATCTGTTGCTTCTCTAGCTATACTGAATAACTCGTTTACTACTTTGTTATTTCTGTCTTACATGAAAAATTATTTCTAATTTGATTTCCTCTATAGCCTCATGGATTTGTTTCTTCATTTCATGTGCTGTCTTTTCAAAGATTTCTGGTGTATGACTTTTAAAGTCCTCTGTTTCACTGTCTCCTGTTCTTGCTCCTGATGGACTAGATGTTTGAGAGTACATTTTGCTTTTTTGTTTTGTCATTTTCACCTTTTGGGCTAATATTCGGTATTTCAATCCCAATAGTCACAACTATTGGTAGTGTGTATCTTAGGGTCCTACTGTGTGGTTGATTTTTGTCTGATTATTGAGTACCACAATGAAGAAGAGGGTCAGTCACCTGAATTTCTGCTGTGAGTCCTGTTGGGTGAGTCCTGTATTCTTCCTGGCCTAGGAGTATTGATGTAAGTCTACCCTTAGTTTCTGCTGTTGCTATGTCTTCAGGTTATTACAGGTCACCACATCTCCCTGTCTATAGTGTTTGTCTCAGCTGAGACCCTACTGTGTCACTGGGTGTCTCATATGCCCTTTTAATTTTCTCTAGGTTGGGGAGGCCCTTATTGGCACACTCCTTAACCTGCCCAATGTTTTCTGTGTGAAGGAAGGAGTCACCTACACCCTTGCTAAGCTCTCCAAGGTCTTACAGCTGGAGGGAACTTTGCTACTGCTCCTGTTTACCCTCAGAAGACCTCTGTTTTAGGGGGCAAACTCACCACACTGACTGGAGCCTACCGAGATCTTCTGTTTGGGTGAGGGGTTACTGAGTCTCCCTTCAATCCAGCACGGTTAATCCACTGCAGTTCAAGATTCTGCGAGGGGAAGTGGGAACTGACCATCAATAGCAGTATTTGGTCCAGGAGATGGGGAGGGTCGCTCAGGGCAGCGGGCTGTTGGTGCAGTGGTCCCAGTCTGGCAGGGCACACAGGAAATGTGTGCCCAGGCTCAAGGTCCAGAGGACAGTGCAGTGGCCCCGGTCTGGTGGGGTGTGCAGAATCATAAATTTCTATGCAGATTTCTCAAGTTCAGGAAAATGAATAACTGGCCTATGGTTTCCTTGAAGTTGGTTTAGCTGTTCCTATTAGCATTGTATAAATCTTAATAGTCAAACTATTGGGTTTAGATTTGTAGAGAGAAAGACTAAGTTGATTTTTCTTCTGAGTATTTTTCACCAAATAAATACCATAGGGTGGGACTAGATTGAATCCCAACCCTCAGACCCACTGAACAGTCTTTGGTCTACAGAGAGTCCCAGGATGAAATTCACCTCTTAACTGTCCATGGATGATAGATTTTTCTGGGACTATTGTATAGCATTGGCATGGCTACTAGTGAAAAAAGAGGTTTGCAGGGGAAAAGTCTCCTGCAAAATTTTTAAAATTCATTTAAAAAAAATGAATTATTGAGCAACTCTTTACTATTCTGTTTCATCATCCAGCCAAAATAAGTAGATAGAAAACGGAAAGGAAAAGAGTTGGAGATTAAACACTTGAGACCTATCAAAAGTTCATTCCCTGAAATTTCCAGTGCTTGATGTGGAAAATAGTACACACTGTTCATTTTTATCCCTTCAATGTATGTAGTTGTATTTTTTTCTCCTGTGGAAATTGTCAAAGGTGGTAACTAATATAAGTTCCTAGGTCCAGAATTTTTAAGATACATCACCCTTTTACTTCCTTGTAAATATAAATGGTAGTATATTAATAAATTAATAATAATAATAATTCCCCCTCAAGTAGTAGTGGCCAGGACATAATTTTATAATACCATGGAACTAGCCACTGACACAATTTAAATATATGAAACATTCATACTTTGATTTTTAGCATTTTGTTTTCATAGAATTAAATATGCAAAGACCTGTATTTAGGTATATTATAGGGCTTATATGAATGACAAGACCACACTTTTGAGGTAGACTTTAATTATTTGTTTCTTTTTTAATTGTTATCTGTGTTACCTTAGAGAGGTTCTGTGGACTTAACGAGGCACCTTGAAGTGATTGTGTTCATAGAAAAGAGAGAGATTTTTAAAGAAGACACCCCTTGGATTTAAACTTACGCTTTTACATTTAAATGTTGTCGTTATTTGATAAGTCTGGCCACAAATGGTTTGTGGATAATACCTCTTCTTGCTGTCTTTGACATATTGTTGGTAGCTGTTCTTTGCATCATACAAACATTAAGGAATAGCCTTAGTATAATACCCCTTCTTTCAGCCTTGGAATTTTAGCAAGCAATTGAGAATCAGTGGCACCTCAGAGTTAAAGCTGGTATTTCTTTCTTTCAAAAATGTAAATACTCTTGCACACATTATCTAATAGCTTAAGTACAAATACTAACTCTGTTTTGTTAAAGCAATTCCTTTTGGAAATGCAGGATCCTAGTACCTTGCCTATGGAGGAATTCTAATTCCATTTTTACTGAAAAGCTGCATTATCTCTTCTTTCAGTTCATTTCTGTTTAGATGCACATTTTAATAGTTACTAACTTCCTTGTGTAGGATGACATTTACTAGAAAGTGTGTGGTCAGTAGATTTATATTCAGAATGTTGTTTTATAAATAAAAACAATTAACAGTGACTCTGATGTATAGTTGAAGTTGAAGAAGATAAAAGGATTCTTAACTCAGTAGGTAAGCATGAGGCTGTTTTCTTGTCTAATGATGTAGTCTTGACAGACACACCAAAACCTTAGCTAAATTAAGCAATATTTCCTGATGTGAACAGGGGTATTTTAAAGGTGTATTCCTTCAGTAAATAATGACTACACATTTGAACTTTTAAAGGGAGATATAACTAACAGAAGCAGACTAGTTGGTAATTGTGCAATACAGGATACCTTGTAAGATAGAGATTTGGGTATTGCATTTTATTTTTATTAAAATTTTTTTTTATTTTAAAGAGAATAAAACAAAACAGAACAAAGCAAATCAGAACAGAATAATGCAGGCAACACAGGGCTTCAAAATAAGACAACAGGAAATCAACAATGGCTACCATAATGTTTCGTTTTCTTGAAAATAGCTGTCCATACCATCACACATATTAAAATCAAATAAAACAGAACAGAATAAAACCAAGTTAAAGAATAAAAGCATTATAGGACTTCAAAACAAATAATAGGACACCAACAATGGTTAACATAATACATCCCGTTATCTTCAAAATAGCTGCCCATTTCATCAGACACAGTAAAATCTAACAAAATAAGACAGAACAAAACCAAACAAAATTATGAAATGATACAAGAGTTAAAGACAAGATATTAAGAAATTAACAGTGGCTACCACCTGCTCCTTCTAGACATTTCTTCCCCATTCACTGTAATAATATCTGTTGTGCTTTTTGGATCCCACTAACTCAGTTTTTTATGCTAGGTAGTTAACTCGGTATTTGTCCATATGAGTTCAAACTGTTTTGCCCATGAACATGATTTCCAGTTGCATCCATTTGTCTATAAGAACCTTGAGATCATCATGATTTATAGCTGGGTAGCTTTCCATTGTATGAAAATACTATAACTTTCATTCCCATTCTGCAGTTGATAGGCAAGTTACCCTTGCTTTTTTCTGGTCTCCTGTCTTTTGGAGCAATTGTTTTCTCTTTTGATTTTCAGTCTGTGAATTTCCTTTCCAGTTAAATGTGTTTCATCTATACAGTATATCCATGAATCTTGTTTCTTGACCCATTGTCTCTGTGTTTCTTTTTATTGCTGACCCAAGACAATCTACATTAATGGTTACACCTGGCATACATTGGTTTGTCTCTGCTATGCTGTCCTCCTGTTGTTGGCCCTCCACTTTCCCCCTTCATTCAATTGCCTGTCTTGTTTGTCAGTCCTCTTCTGCTACTGTTCCTGGGATCATGGTCATCTTTATCTCTCTCTAGAATATTCTTTAGCACTTTCTGTAGGATTGCTTTGGTAGCCATGAATTCCTTCAGTTGTTCTTTATCATGGAAGTATCTTATGTTCCATTAATTTTGAAAGGTAGTTTTGCAGGGTAGATCAATCTTGGTTGGAAGTTGTTTTCTTTCAGGGTTTGAAACACTTCACTCCAAATTCTTCTTGACTTGATGGTTTGTGTTGAAAAGTCTGCCATGATTCTGATGGGTTTTCCTTTATAGGTGATCTGTTTCTTTCCTCTAACATCTTTTAATATTCTATTCTTATGCTAAATTTCTGTGATCTTGATTATTATATGTCTGGGTCTAGATTCACTTTGGTTATGGCTAGTTAGAGTTCGGTATGCTTAGCTTATCTGCATGCCAGATTCTTTTCCCATGTTTGGAAAGTTTTCTGCTATTACTTCCATAAATAGCCTGTTTATTTCATTTGTGTTGATCCTTGCTTTTTTCCTGATACCTATCACTCTTAAATTATTTTTCTTTGTGTCATCTTGCAGCTATTGAGTTTTTTTTCCTGGTTCCTTGTTATTTTTTTTTATTTTATTTAAAGAGGAAAAAAAAGCAAAACAAAAAACAGGTAGAAACATTACAGAATTTCAAAAAAAATTAACAGTAAGAAATCACAAGTTGATAAATTACATATTGTCTTCTTAGATATAGTTGTTCAAGTTACAAAATTAAACCATACAAAGTGGACATTCAAACAGTGAGGCTGCAACAGTTCTGTTAGTAAAATACAGCAGAACAAGACAGAACAAAGCCAGCTGAGACAGTGTAGTGAAATTGGTACATAACTTCACAGCAGGTTACCAGGATAAGAGTAATACATACAATAGTATATCTGCTTTTCTTCACAGTAGTTGTTCTTTCAATCAGGTACAGCAAAATGGAAGGAAATACCGAACTTATAAAAACAGAATATTGAATAGAGCAATACCATTAATCAGAACAGAGCAAAACAGTGATAAAGATATTTGCCTTTTAAGAGATGGTAGAAGGAAATCCCCCTTATTTGCTATATTGCATACCTTGATCCTCCCAAGAGGTACTCAGATTGCTGGCTCCCACATGTTAATGGGAGGGGGGGTAATGGATGTTTGATTCTTAGCCCGCACGCCAGAAAGCTCATAGCTGCTTACCAGAGCGGTAAGCTGGCTGCTTGTTTTCCCAACGCCCCAAGTTCCAACATGGCGCGGAGCTCAGGAAACACTGATGGTTCTTGCTCTGGGGCAACCGCGGCTTCCCAGGCCACAGCAGCTTACCAGAGCATTGAGCTGGCTGCTTGTTTTCCCAGTGCCCCAAGTTCCAACATGGCGCGGAGCTCAGGAAACACTGATGGTTCTTGCTCTGGGGCAACCGCGGCTTCCCAGGCCACAGCAGCTTACCAGAGCATTGAGCTGGCTGCTTGTTTTCCCAGTGCCCCAAGTTCCAACATGGCGCGGAGCTCTGGAAACACTGATGGTTCTTGCTCTGGGGCAACCGTGGCTTCCCAGGCCACAGCAGCTTACCAGAGCATTGAGCTGGCTGCTTGTTTTCCCAGTGCCCCAAGTTCCAACATGGC
>PVLA01001717.1:0-110715 GCA_004027455.1 Hydrochoerus hydrochaeris | reverse complement strand
CTTGCTCTGGGGCAACTGTGGCTTCCCAGGCTACAGCCGCTTACCAGAGCGGTAAGCTCTCCTTGCTATTTTTAAGAGATCTTTTCATGATCACTAGCTGCCATCCTCTCTTCGAGGTCTTTAAAGTCTATCTTCAGTCTCTTTGAAGCGGTTTTGCCTGCTTTTGATGGAGTTTTTAATTTCCTACATATCTTTGAATCTGTTTCATGCATGATAAATCTTCCTATATTGTTCAAAGTTTCTCTCATTTTCCTATGCTCCTCTTTTTTTTTTTTAATCTGTGTCTTCTTTAGGTAACCTCAGCAATTCTTGCATTATGCTTGTGATTTTTTCTTTTACCTGAGACATTATTTCTGAGCTGATTACTTTTATAATCTCATGAAGTTGTTTCTTTAATTTAGGTGCTATTGTCTCAGAGATTTCAGCTGTGTGACTTCCATTTTCTTCCATAATTGTATCTCTCAGAGTAATTGTGTGTGGGCTGGAGGTCTGCGATTGCCTTTTGCTCCTTCATCTTGACATCTCCTGGGTTCCTCCCAACAAGCTAGTTGTAGTGTCCTAGGCACTTTCCATGCTGGTTGCTCCTCTGCAGTGTAGGGGAATGGGACAGGCATCTGGGTTTCTCTGACCCCAGCTTCCCAGGAAGGTAGCAGGGCATGGGGAAGGCTTCTCTTGACCATTCCACTACACTGTGGCTTCCCTGATGGCCAGGGGTGCATGGTAGTGGGGTTGCTGCTTCTCACTGCCTACATGTCTACACTGGGACTCCCCCAGTGGTAGCAGGGCACAGGGGTGTGTTTGTCTGATTCTCCCATCAAGTGGTGGTGGTGGGCAAGCAGAGGTGGATCTGGCTATGTCAGGAACTGTATTTTAAAATACAACAAACTATATTGCACAGCCAGGAATCAGTGTATTTTAATGATTTACCCTCAGTTCCCAAAGAGGGAAGCAAATACTGTGTTATACTGATTTACTTAAACTAGTGGTTCTTAGTTTGTGCATATTTCCCCTCAATGCCAAGTAATATGAAAGGCACAGGTTTTTTTTGTTTGTTTGTTTTCACCTAATCGGCCTTGTTCCCTGTTTACTTTTTTGCCATTAAATCTTTCAACTGCCTTCAGTTTCTTCATGTTCATCTTAATTTGACACTAGTGATTTTAAGTATGAAATTGTTAAGTATTGGAACATCAGAGAAAATGCATGTGTCCCACATTTTCTCTAGTTTAATTTTCTATACTATATTGCCTTTTCCTTCTTAATTCTGCCAATTTTTTCTGAAATTGACTGTGAAACAGTCAACTGATAACCTACTGATACTGTAATAGAAAATTGAGGTTACTATGTACTAATGGAGATTCCAGTAAAAGAAATAGCAGAAATACCTGTGACAGTACACATACAGTTGGTTAGAGTAAAGGATACATAAAGAGAAATGAAGTAGAGATTGTAAATTAAAGGCTAATCATTGGGACCCTGTTTTAAAGATGTGGAGTTTGAACTTTATTACTTGTACTGTAGTACAAGTGTTGAATCATTAGAATAGGAAAAGAGTACAATTAGATTTTCTTCTGAAAGTGAAGATACATGTGTTAATTTGGAAAAATATCTTGGACAGCACTTAACTTCAATTTGGATAACTCATCATCCCATTTGAATCTGAAAGTTGAAGATAACTGTGTAGAGTGGGATCCTACTGGAGGAAAAGGTCAAGAAAGTAAAACGAAAGGAAAAGAGAACAAGGGCAGGTAAGCTAATCCAGTATATCCACTGTATTGAAACATTAATCCTAGTGCCGATAAGTTACAGTGAAGTTCTTATTCTGTATTTGGACAAATGCTTACATATTAATTTTTACTTGACAACAAATTCAAATTCTTACTGTATATACCAGTATGATTTGATGTAACTCCAGAGTGAATAATATCGTCTATCTCTACTTGAATTTGTCATTAAACATTTTTATTACTTTTTTCTTAGTTTCTTTCTTACTGCAATTACATGTTTTTCATTGTTCTATTTATTTAAAGTTATATTACACCAACTTGAATTTCTTAGAAATTCTTATGATAATATCTGAATATTAGATTGAACCTGAAACTGTTCTGATAACTTTTAGTATTTACAACCCAAGTCTTGCCCCTATTAAGCAACTTAGTGTACCCCAGAGGCAGTTTTTTTAAAAATTATCATCACTTATATAGATAGTTTCCAAGTATAGGAGTACTTTTCTTATTGTCTCTATGTTTTTTTTTGATACCGAGGATCGAACTTACGACCTCATACTTGTCAGGCAATCGCTGTGCTACTGAGCTATATTTCTGGCTCCTCGTTCTCTTAATAGAGGAAATTTTTGCTCAGGTTGAAGGTAAATTTCTTTGTGGGTTCCAACTGTGAACAATAACAACAACAAAAAAAATCCTGAGCATTTTTTATCTTAATTTTACTGTGAGGTTTTAAGTTTAAGTGGTAAATCACTCTTTTAACAGTTGCCTGTTTTTGTCTGACAGTGTCCATGTTACTTCACTGAAGAAACATACAAGGTGATGATCTGTGTCTGTCTAGTTCTAGGACTTAGTGTTTCTAGCTTGGCTGAATAACTTTTTTCTTTTAACCAATAAGCAGAAACCACTGCAGCAGCCCTTTTAGGCTAAAATAGTGCTCTGTCTAGATTGTCTGTATTGATAGCTTGTGTTTGGATTTACAGCATTACAATATGCTATATATTATCTGGATTATATTGTTTATGATAACAACATAAGCTCTGCTTTAAAGTCTGTTATGAGTTACTTTCCTGATCTGATTTTTCCTGCTTTTACTTACATTTGGAATTTTTCTTTTTGTACTATATTCAGTATCTAATACTATAGCTTTGCTTTTATTTGTATGTGATGAGGCAGGTATGAAATGTTCTGTATTTTATAATTGTGGTTTGAAAAGTTAAAAATCAAAGTTAAAAAATAAAGGTCATTGCTGAAATTAGGACAGTGCCAGTTATTATTCATATCACATGAGTAATAATGTGTTTATTTAAAGATACCAAACATCTTAACAAGAAACCAGAGTGTGCTGTCTTTTCAAAGTTACCTTGTCTCATTTCCAGTTAATTTGCTCATTATTGATAAAAGTGATTGTCTAGTGTGTTATAAATTGTAAAATGCTGTTGGATTTCATAGTGTATGAAGTTTCATTTGCTTACTTGGAAATTTTTAGACTGTATTTAGCATTTTAGGTTATATATTTTTTACATTCCTTAAGATTTTTTTATATAGGCTACTTTTGATATGTTACACAAATTGAGTATTCTTTACCCAAAAGGCTTGACACCCAATTTATATTTTTTGGATTTTGGAATATTTAAAAATGCATAATGATATAACCTGGATTTGGTGCCTAAATATGAATCCATTTATGTTTTAAATGTACTTCATGTACATATAATAAAGGGTTTTTTTTACAGTATTTTTAATGCACATATGTTTGACTTGGATGAGGTATGGAATTTTCCATTTGTGGCATCCTGTCAATACAAGTTTCCAGTGTTGGAGCATTTCAGATTTTCGGATCAGGGATGCTCAACATATATGCATTTACTTAGCTTTTCATAAGTATTTATTTACTTATAAGTATTTACTTAAGAAAAGGTGAATGTTGTGGGGTTTATGGGGTAATCACTATCCTTACCTCCAAGAAATTTACTCTCATGTAAATATATATTTATCTATGTACAGATAAATAGATATGTCTGTGAAGTAGAAATTTGTGTAATAGTTGAATAAAGGAGATCAGAAGAAGAAAGAAAGGAAAAGAACTAAATTCAACCAACCCAGAGCTGCCAGGTATTGAGATGGTCAGTTAGTACATGAGCTACACTGAAAGTAACAGTCTGAAAGTAATAGTTTATTATTATAGCATAAGCAAGAGGCCACAGAGGAAATCTGTGTGTTGAGCCAGTCAACAAGGATCACAGTAGAGAATCTTCTCACTGATAGGAAACCTCAATCTAAGGTTCCTACTGTTTTGTGGACCAAAATGACCAGGAGAGAAGAGGGTTAAAACTGGAAAAAGTACTAAAACAGAGCAGAAAAAGTATCATCAGATCTCTTCTACCTTTAAGGAGACATCTCTAGAGACACCTGAAAAGTATCCTTGTATAGGGCTTCCCTCCTGTAAGTGGGTTTGTGAACAGAGATAATGAGGCTAGGAATGCAGATAGGACTGTGAGTGCGGTGCGGGAGAGGGGTGGAATCGCACCTCCATGTAGAAACTGCTATATTAGCTGTGTACCAAATATGATATAAGCAAGGTAGCCTACCCAGTGCAGCCCATTGCTGTACCTCTTCTTAGTCTGCCAGGTAAAGCCTTCATAATTGTTTGTGTTTGGGCAACAAGGATCACACGTAAGATTTTGGCTTGAAATCAGACTTCTCAAATGTTTTTTAGTGTGTTAGGATCTGGAAGACATTCAGTAACAGAATGGTATTTACGTATATATGGTATTTGGATTTGCAGTGAGGCAGGAGCAACAAGAGGAAAGACACTGAAACTGATTGTGGCAGATTGAAAGCAGATCAAGACCTTGAAATGCCAAACTTAAGTCCTTTGTAGATAATATGCTCGTACATAATGACTTTAAAGTGTGGGAATCGTGGCTGTTTTATCTTGTAATAGTGAATAAGATGAATTAAGTAGCAAAAAGCTAATTCAGAAGGCTAGTAAAATGATCTAGTCTAAAGGTAACAAAGAGAGTAATTTAGATAGTTAAGTGGCCAAGGCTTCTTCAAGAGAAGCAAAGGATGAGAAGATTGTGATTTACATAGGTGGTAATAGCTGTTGTATTTCTTCCAAAAATTGTCCTTAGAGCTGGAAGGCTGGAATGCTGCCATGGAAGAGTTCTTCTTACTAACTTTCTCTAAAACTAAACTGCCATTCTTAAGAGCTATGTCTGTTTTTCTTTTCTCCATGCTTCCCTAATTTCTTTTTACTGGTAAGTTACAATTTTTTCTTAAAATTGTTTTTCTGGTTACCAAATGAGCTCTTAACGTATTTTGAAACACTATTAAGGAAACATTTTGTTTATTTATACAGTACAAGTTCTCCCTTGCTATTTATTGCTTTGAGTTAACTAGGAAATATTTTCAAAATGTATGTTTCTTCCTCATAGACATTTGGGTCCACCAGTGGAAGCAGTGGACTATCAGTGCATTATGAAAAGGTTTCCTGATTAATTATGATTTTGTTGTGTTTCTCAGTATAGGACTATGATTTAGGAAGATCAAGTCGGTTTTCAGTTAATAACATCCCATAGTCATTTGCTCAGCTGACATTCATGTTAGAATATTGCACACCTATTTTGTGCAAAAGATAGAGAGGTAAGATATGGCTCTTGACAGTAGTTATTTATCTTCCCTCAGCTGTTCCACAGCTAAATTCTTCACTTGCTGTAGTAACCATATACTAAGGAGACCATATAGTAACCTGTATGAGAATTGTCCTTTCGTCATGATCATTTTAATACCTGCCCCTTTGTTAGGGAATGTTTTTTTGTTTGTTTACCTTCAGTGGCTTCTTTTCCTTTACAGCAGCAAAATCTATAGTGAACCATGGAAATTTGCATTTTGTAAAGTGCCACAAGTAAACTGGAGGGATAGCTTAGTGATTGAATGCTTGTCTGCCATGCACAAGTCCTAATCCCCAGCACTGCAAAATAGTGAAAAATAAAAAGACCCCCAAGTGGTTCTGATATGCACCCAGATTTGAGAGCCTCTGGTTTGGTTCATTTAATTCCCCCTCACCTCTAATTATATACTTTATCTCCTTATCACCTTTCATATAATTCTTTCCTATTTACTCACAACAAAATCTTTTTTACTTTCTTTGCTCCATTTTTCAGCTGTAAAGCAGCCATGGCCAGTATTGCTTAAGTATAAGGATAGGATTGGCAATACAAGGAAACATTAGATACTGAAGCAAAGTTAGATATAATGAAGAGCTAATGATATGCCTTGTTGTTATATCCCTTCTCCCTTCTGTAGTTAAAAAACTAATTTTCTGAAAATAGTAATATTTATGATTCACTAAAACTATTAGTATAGTTATCAATGTTTAAAGATGAACTAACTTGGAAAAAGGAAGATTAATATATTTTGATGACTTTATTTTAGACAAGTCTTTGGTGAGCTATTTCAAATACCCACTCATTTTTTCTGGAGGAAATTTCATTTCAGATAATAAGTTTCAAATGAACTTTTGAAGAATAAAAGTGTAAACTTATTGTTATAACTTACAAACTGTGTTAAGACAGTCTTTTAAGCCCCTTCTTTTCATATTTTTCCTAATGTTGCATCCAAAACAGTATTTTTTATACTTATTCTTTAAAAAGTAGCAGCAGAGCTCTGCTGGTCTGCCCAAGACCACCTGAGCACCAGCTCTAGTCCCTCACATCTTCCCAGATGTGCTCTGAAAAGAGAAGAGAAATTATCATGAACTAGGAAAAACTTGGTAAACTGCAGCTACAAGTGCACATTGATGGGAAAGGAACTGCTTACAGAAAGGTGATGGTTCCTAGAACAACTACAACAGATGATAAAAAAAAACTTCAGTTCTCATTAAAGAAGTTAGAGGTAAACAGTATCTCTGGTATTGAAAGGGTGAATATATTTACAAACCGAAGAACAGTTATCCACATCAACAACCCAAAAGCTCGGGTATCTCTGGAGGCAAACACTTTTACCATTACCAGCCATGCTGAAATGAAGCAGCTGGCTATGTGCTGTTGAACCAGGTTGGTGCAGACAGTCTGACTACTTTAAGAAGACTGGATGAATCTCTGCCCAAACAATCTATGGGTGGAAAAGCACCACTTGCTACTGGAGAGGGTGATGGTTAATTTTTTAAAATGTAGCAAATACATACATACATGCATACAAAAATAAATTAGCAACAGAAAGTGTTCTTCAGATGAAGTGTTGTTTCCAGAAGCCTGATCTAAAGGAGAAAGGTAACTGGCTGAAGTAGGAAGGAACCCTAATGATAGTTTCTTCTGAGAGTCCTGCAGCAGCCTCTGTGGAATCTGTGGAGTCCCTTGAGTTCAAGACATGTTTGAAAATCACCAATTTTGAGATACTTTGCCCTATCCTGTAGGATAAAAAGAATAGAAATACATATATTGTTTTTAACTTTTAGAAAAATACAGCATTATGTTTTCCTGTTAAAGATAAAATATTTGAAAATATGCAGACTTTTGATAATCATATTTTTAATATTGTCAGCTTATATAAAAAGAATCAGAAAATTGTGATGCAGTCTTTTTTTAACTTCTGAAGTTAACAGAATTTTACTTTCTTACTATTAATGATCAAACCAAATCTTGGAGAAGTTAAAAATATATTTATTCAGAATAATGAGTATAAATTTTTCTTCATTTGAAGTCTGCCCTTCCTCAGTCAGATTTTATTTTGTTCTGCCTCTCCTCAATAGAAACTACTGCCCACCTGAAAAACAAGTTTTACAGGCATTTTCATCTCTATTCTTTTCACCTCTGTTCATGCTATCTGTTTAAATAGGATATAAATAGGGTCAGTGACTTAAATATCTTTTTGAAAATAAATATCTTTACAAAATAGCTTCCGTTATCCTTTGGGAAGATTAAGCTACAAAACAGGAATACTACAGTTGAGTTTCAGTTGTGTTGCCAGTTGCCAGTTAAACTGAAAAGTAGAGGAAGTGGTCCTGGGTTCACCTTTTAATTCTTTGACACTGGCTGCTTTTTGATAGTAAGACAACATTTAAATAGATGAATCATATAAAATGACTATATTTTTCTTGTTTTACCTTTGTCAGGGAGTTTTATTTCAAAATAAGTTGATAGGTTCTTAAAACGTAAATTGACCTTAGGAAAAAAATTCTGGTTCATCAGTTTGTAAAAGGGCTTGTATTTCTATGTAGTGCTAATAATATACCTAGATATTACTATTTGTCATAATTAACTTTAGGATATTCTTGTGTTTTTGGTACCAGGGATTGAATTCATGACCTTGCGCTTGCCAGGCAAGTGCTTTTCCTGCTGAGCTAAATTCCCAGCCTTATTGTTGTGTTTTTGGTTTTGGTTTTTTGGGTGTTTTTTTTCTTTTTTGGTACTGGGAATTGAACTCATGACATTTTAGGATATTCTTAACAAAAAAACAAAACAAAACAAAACAACCCAAATTTTTTTGTGTTTGAGACTCAACATATTTTAATTTTGAGACGGTGGAAAGCCTAATACAATCCTGTTTACTGTAGCATAATTTGTTTCAGAGATAAGATTGAATCTTTTTAACACTGGAAATGCTTCATAGTACTTAATGTTATCCTGTAGACCAATTTGAAGAATTTCTGCTTCTCTTTTTATTAAGAAAAAATCCAAAACAAAAATATCTCTGCTAAGTTTTAAAAGTTTCTTGGTTGTGACTATAAAAAGCCTAGTTTTGCAAAAAAATAAGCTGTAATGCAATGTCTTCCTTGATTTTTTTTTTCCTTTAGTAAGTCTTGTTTCATTCTGGCACTTTTTGTAAATTTCAAATTTGTGTTCATTGTGTAAGCCTTGCTTGGTCTGCATGACCTTAGTGTTTTCAGTTTGCTTTGTATGGATGACTTGTATTTGAGTGTTACAATTGACAGCTCTCTTTGATAATAATTCAGAAGCAAATGATACTGTTTCTGTAACATTAAAAATCTTTTCAAAGATTCATAATCTTAGTTTATGAGACATTTCTAGCATAAAATACTTGTTTTTCCTTTTGTTCTTATTTGTATAGAAGTGGTACACCATCCCCCAAACGGACATCTGTAGGCTCCAGGCCACCAGCTGTAAGAGGCAGCAGAGACCGCTTTACTGGGGAATCATATACAGTACTGGGTAGGATAAAATGTAATAGTTCTTCATGATCTCAGATTAAAAGCATCATATAACAGTGGTGGATGTTTTACATGCTTAGCACTGGAGTATCTACCTTTGTGTTCAATGAATCTTTATGGAAACTTTCCCTGTTGAAACCTAGTTGGAATATTTTTCAAATTGAACTTACTGCTACTTTTAAAACTTTGCTTTGGTTTGCATAATGAGACCAAGGAAGAAAATTATATTTTATTTTATATTCAGAAAAAAAAGTAAAGTTGTAGTAAGTACTATGCATTTCATGTCTGTATTGCCACCATGATTAGTTTCATAGACATAGCAGTTGAATTTATTTTTTGTGTCATTTGTGGAATAAGTAACAAGTAAAAAATGTGTTTCTCATAAAGAAGAAATGAGTCAAATCTTCCTTTGTGATTTTTTGTAGGGGACACTGCTATCGAAAGTGGACAACATTACTGGGAGGTCAAGGCCCAGAAAGATTGTAAATCCTACAGTGTGGGAGTGGCATACAAAACTTTGGGGAAATTTGACCAGTTAGGAAAGACAAACACTAGCTGGTGCATTCATGTCAACAACTGGCTACAAAACACATTTGCAGCAAAACATAATAATAAAGTCAAAGCTTTGGATGTTACTGTTCCTGAGAAAATAGGTGTATTTTGTGATTTTGATGGGGGTAAGTTTTTTTTCTCATAAGTCGCTTTATCATAGTTGTATAGTATTACTTCTCTTTGGCAATTCTTTATACAGAATTTCTATTAATACTGTGCTAAGGACATTTTGGCCAGCTATGCTTTCTTCACCAATGTAATCTCAGTTCTAAAATTCACCAGAAAGGAAGGTGTATGATGTCTGTCTAGAGTCCCATAATATATATACACATATTCATATATATATATATATATATACATATATAAATAATATGGCGTTGTTGAATTGATTTACTTAATGTGAAATTTTTTATTTTGCTAATTATAACCTTAAGCTTTAAAATTTCTTACTTTCTTTCCTTACTGTTTTATTACTTGTATAGAGTGGTGGAGTCAGGTTTTTTGACTTGCAGTAGATCTTAGAAATTAGCCAACCCATCTGCCACACATTATAAAATCCTTAGTAAACTATTTCTGAAGGGAGTTGCCGCTCATGGGCTTGAACTTTTTAATATGAAGTTTGTTGTCTGAGACAGTTAGAAGGCTGGCTGTTTGTTGAGCAAGTTTTAAGTTTTTCTAAAATGAATTTTTACTTTATCTCTCTGTAACTGTTGAGACTTAAATTTTGCCACCCAAATAAACACAGTATTGTGTTCCCTACTCCTTATTTATATGGTAATTTTTATTTGTTAAAAATGAATAATTGCTTTTTTGAGCCATTTTTTCAAAATACATTCTTTGTTATTAGCTGTTCCTTCCACAGCTTAATTTTTGAAATTCTTATAATCTCCTATGGCTGCATACAGCATTTAAATGTATTTCTTTTTTTTTAATTTCAAGAAAAAATTTTTGAAACAGAAAGAGGGTAGAAATAATACAAAATATCAAAAACAAAACAAAACAAAAAAACAAAAATAGTAACCAATAAGAAATCACTAGTTGATAATTACATATTTTCCTTTTAGAAGTAGTTGTTCAAGTTACAAAAGTAAAGCCTACAAAGTGGACATCCAAACAGTGAGACTGCAATCAGTTTTGTTCATCCATCCAGCTAAAACTTTAGAAACATGGTTATTAATCCCACACACTCAAACATATATGCAGTTATATCCTTTAGAATACTTTCTTTTCCTCTCTTTTATTCCTTTACAATAACTATAATCCATTCTCGTAAAGTACTTAGAAGTTTTACACATGTATAAGTCTCTACACATATACCTAGCCTTTCTGTATTAGAGGGAGAAACAAATCAAAACAAGTCAACAATATGAATCCCTAGAGAAACACAAAATGAAAAGGACATATAGAGCCACAATACTAGTTGATCTACGGTAGTTACTATGGTGTCTCTTGTTGTTTTCAGTAAAATTGTCTGTATTGTCAAACATAGTATAATTAAACTTAGCATTACATTACACTATTAACAAAATCTAAACATTGGAGACATTATAGGACTTCAAAGGCAGTTAATAATCAAACCAGAATGGGTATCCTATTGAATCTTGTCATCTTCAGAGTAGTTGCCTCTACTCTCAGACTTGATACTCTCAAGCATACCAGATTCAAATAAAATCAGTCAAGATAAAACAGCGATACAACCAATCTTCTCTGTCTTATATCTGCTATGCTATTTTTCTGTCGTTTGTTTACTTTTCTCCTTTGTTTCACTGTCTGCCCCTTTCATTGAGGCTTTTCTGTCATTGTTCCTGGAACCCTAGTGATTTTCTTCTCTCTCTCTAGAATGTCCTTCAGTGTTATTTGCAGGGTTGGATTGGTGGTCACAAACTCCCCCAGTTCCTCTTTGTGGTGGAAATATCTTGTCTCTCCATTAATTTTGAGAGAGTTTTTCAGGGTATATCATTCTGGGGTGGAGGTTATTTTCTTTCAGGGCTTGGAATATTTCACTCCAAGCTCTTCTTGATTTGATGGTTTGCATTGAGAAGTCCTCTTATGATTTTGATGAGTTTTCCTTTATAGGTAATCTGTTTCTTTTCTCTGACCACTTTTAATAATCTGTTCTTGTGATGGATTTCTGGGATCCTGATTATTATGTATCTGGGTGTAGATATGTTTTGGTTGTAGCTGGCTGGAGTTCTGTATGCCTCATTTATCTGAACTACACTTCCATTACCTATGTTTGGGAAGTTTTCCTTAATTATTTCTGTGAATAGACTTTTTATTTCATTTGTATTTGTTGCTGCATCTTCATTCACATATTTTATTCTTAGGTTATAAATCCTCTTGTCATCTAGCCTTTGTATTGTTCCTTCCTGGTTTCTTGTTATTTTTAAGAGATCCTTCCTTTTGCGATCATATGTTGCAAATCTATCTTCAAGTTTTGAAAGTTTGTCTTTAGTTTCTGTTAAAAGGTTTTGCCAGCTTTCAATGGAGTTTTTAATTTCCTGATATTCTCTTTGGATCTGTTTCATATATTCTAGGTTTTGTTTATATTTTTCAACAAAGGCTTCTCTCCTTTCTCTGGGTTCCTCTATTCTTTCATTTGTGTCTACTTGAAGATTACCCAGGACTTCTTTTATTAATCTTCTTATATCTTGCTTCACCTGAGTTAGAATTTTAGATTTAAATTCATTGATGAGGTCATGGAAGTATTTCTTATTTCTGATGAGGCTGTCTATGACAGTACAGGTTTGCTGCTCTCAATCTCCTCAGCATTTACCTCTGCTGAACTCACTTTCCCTGGTTCCATGGTTGGAGACCTTTTACTGTTTCTCTGTCTTGTCATGTTTCCGGCCCCCTTCAGACAGGTGGGTGGTGGAGGTCTCTGGGCCTTTCGTATTGCTTACAATTTTTTCTGCAGCGCACTTGCTGGGGAAGTGCCACCCCCAAGTCTGCTAAGGATCTGTGAGGTGCACACTGAGAGCCAGCCCCTCCCTCTACATCAGTCAACCAGTTTATGCTTCAGCAAGTTTGTGTTCCCTGGGGATGCCTTTGGCTCAGAGCAGCCTTGTCCCTAGCTATTGGGTTTTAAGCAGGGGCCTGGCCCAGTACAAGCAGATCCCACCAATCTGCTTTGGATTAGGGGTCGTCTATCGACGTCACCTCAGGTTTTGATTCTAGCTAGCCCTGTCCAACTCCAAAATGTCCTCTAGCCAGTCCTCCCACTCTGGGGAATCCAGTTCCCCTCACCAAAGTTCATGCAGCTCCACTGGCTGTTTCCACTCCCTGCTGCAGTGCCTCCTCCAGCCAAGCATCCAGAGCTCACCAACCCCTGCTCACCTGACTCTAAGATGTGCCAGTACAGCCACCGGGGTTTGCCCAGCTCCAGCCCTCTGTCCACACTTCTTCTTTCTTTTTTTTTTTCTTTCTTTTTCTTTTTCCTCAGTTTCTTCCTGGGTTGTGAGAATTCCTCTCCTTTTGTCTGGCTTTCTCCATGTTGTCAGATTCCAGCGTCTGAGTTTTTTTTTTTTTTTTTTCAGAGAGGCTCTCTTATCGTGTCACCACTCAATTGGCCATCTTGCAATCTAAATGTATTTTCTAAAGGCTGATTTGTTTCTTTTTTTTGGTACCGAGGATTGAACTCAGGACCTCGCACTTGCTAGGCAGGTGCTTAAGCGACTGGGCTAAATCCCCAGATTAAAGGCTGATTTATGACCAGAATAGAAGAGTGATTGGGCAACACTGTTTCTAGTAATATGAGTTAATAACATTGTTAAAGCCCTGTTGACCTAAATTGATCCTAATCCACTAGATCTTTTTTCATAGAATTCTGTTAGATTGTGCTTATCTTTTTAAATTAGGAAATATAGGGTTGATTCTTAATGTTTATAATTCAAAAGAAGAATGTTAACATTTATCCTTTCTTAGTTTTAACTTAAAATATTTTTGGTTAAATTTGTCCTACTATTGAAATCATCTAAAAATCAACTTGAATATTTATCTTTTGAAAGATTTAAGTTTTTGTATTTGGTAAATACCTTCTCTAAGGTTATCTAATTATAAAATATTGAAGATGATAAAATATTGAACTGTTATCAAATTAATTCCCTAAAAGTTTCTCTCCAAGTTAATACTTCAATAATACTACATTTCCTCATTTTAAGTAGCACTGGGTTCAGATAATTTCTTGAACTGTCAATCACTGAAAAAGAAAAGAAAAAATAATTTTGACTTAGTTTTAGTAATGGCATGTTATTTTGTTGCCTTCTCTTTTACTAATTACTTTAAGTCAGATAAATCATCTTCTTCAGAATAAGTGGTAAATTTATTGGAGCACTTTTTTTTCTGATTAGACTACCAAGATAGCATTTGCTTATTTTTCTCTCTTCTTCCCCTTACTCTGATTCAACAGAAGTAATACTAAGAAGTAATAGGAACTACGGCGCATGTGCCACAGCTGACTGTTCTCACTGAAAGCTCTAAAGGTTTACCACCACTGGCCTAGAGCATAGAGTGCAGCAGGGAGAGGATGTAACGTAGAATGAATCCAATACTGAAAGCCTTGAAAAAGAATAGACTAATCTTTAATAGTGTAGAAGGGTAGTTCTATATATTTTAGAAAACTATAGTCAATGATGATATAGTACATGTATAGATATATGCTCTGTTATTAGCCACATTAGTAAATGGTTAAAAATGGAAGAGATTACAAACATAGATAACATAAAACTTTTAATGAGCAGTCAGTTTTTAAGCAGTGTAAGGCAGGACTGTGTCTTTTTTTTTTTAACAATTAGATTGTCATTGCCTACACAGTGCTGTTAATGTGGGAAGCCCTTACAAGTGTCAAATGATTGGTACAAAGGACTTCAGCAGTGAAAGTCAAGAATAATGGATTTGATGGTATGTTCATAAGTCTTAGTAGTTAAATATGGATTAGAGAGAAGAGACAAGAGTTAAAAATGAATTTGAGGTTCCAGCAAGTACAACCAAGGAGGTAACATTTGTCAGCAATATATGGAACACAAGGAATCCTGTGGGAAAATAAGATAACAGCAGGACACTACATGGGATTCTTTGGAAGCATTTTGAAATTTAGCATTTGAACTCAGGAGAGAAGTAAAGCTAAATTCACTATTTGAGATAGCATCACAGAGTGACTACTGGAGATTTTATAGGGTGGTATGTTTAAGCATTACTCCTTTGCTGTATACTCTGTGAACACTTGCAGGTTGCTTAATATTTTGAGGTTATAAAGCATGCAATATTTTGATAGTATACACAAATGTGAGTTTTCTTTTTCTTCCTCTTTGTTTAGTGACAGTTGCTTTATTAAAATAGTACTACATAAGGAAAATAAAACCTAGACCACTACCTATATTTAGGAGAAAAAGGAACAGACATAAAGTATCTATAGGATTAGAACATAAACCAAGATAACACTCATCAGGGAGCTTCAGCAATTGCTAAGGGTTATAAGAAACCCATCAGTTTGAATGGGTTTCTATAAGGTGGTCAGAATTACTTTAGGGCTTGATCTGTTGACAGGCTGTGGGGATTTTGAAGATTGACAAGGCTGAAGCATGAAGACCATACCATGATGTCAGAGGCCACAATTTGAGTATGGCCTTAGTTATTTAGAAGACAAGATTTAATGGGAGTTAATCTAAAATGATGATAGGTTTTGGGTAGAGAAAAAAGTAAGGAGGAAGAAATTTTCTTAATTTAACTGGGATAATGGAACCTTTTAAAAATAATAATAAAATACTTTATAGATGAGTAATAAAATAGTGCCAGATTATAGAGATATAATGGAAGTCTTGAAAATCAGGAAGGAAAACTAGATTTGGGCATGTTAGCAAGTTTACTGAAACTCAGGTGAGAATTAAGTCTCGTCCTTAAGGTTTTTTTTTTTTATATTTTGTCATACTGTTACTCATATTCTTTTTTAAAATTTATTTTTATTAGTACATGTTTGCAGCACTTAATGATTGTATTCATCATGGGAGTAGGTACCTGTACATAACACATCTTAATTTTTTTCTGTCTCCTTCCCCTTCCTCCATCTCTTGGAGCTATTCCTATTATCTGTCTTTCATTTTGCTTTTTAAATTATTTGTACTTTAGATTTCTCCTGTAAGAGAAACCATGCAATATTTAAGTTTGTGTCTCTTTTCACTTAACATTATTGTCTCAGGGTGCAAAAATCAATGCCAAACTATGTCCTATGTTTTTTGCATGATCTGTTAGAATTAATAAGATGTTACACTTCTTTGTAAAATAGAGTTTTTTTTCTCTTCCTTTTAGGTCAACTTTCTTTCTATGATGCAAACTCAAAACAGTTGCTGTATTCCTTTAAGACAAAATTCACTCAGCCAGTACTACCTGGTTTCATGGTTAGTACCTAATTTATATTTTATTTGGCATGGTAACTTTAAGGAGAATAATTTATGCTGTATTATTTGGGGAACTAGACTATCTTATTTTTTATGCTTATCCATTCTCTCTTTCCCCAGTCCACCCTCTCCAAAATTTGTGATTTTCTACTTATTTTTGGATATTTCACTGGTCAATATTAATAAAATACATAAATGGACACAAATGATAAGCATGTGATTTGATGAATTTCCACAAGGTTACACTTTGAAACTAGCACTTATAACAAGAAATGGGACAATGCCAGAATCTAGGAGCCCCTTGCACGTTTCCAATATTTAGTGGCATTTCTCCAAAGGGGAACCACTATCTTGAGTTTTAATACCATAAATTCACTGTGCTTCTTGTTCCATTTTTTTAAATGTATTTAAAGAGAAACAAGAGCATGTAAAGGGTAGAGATAATACAGAATTCCAAAAAAAAAGATAAACAATAAGAAATCACTAGTTGATAAATTACATATTGTCCTCTTAGAAATAGTTGTTCAAGTTACAAAATTAAAGCAAAGTAGATAGTCAGACAGTGAGAGTGTGAACAGTTACACATGCATGAATCTCTACATGTATTTCTAGCTTTTCTGTATTAGAGGGAAAAACAAAACTTAGCAAGACAAAACAAAACAAATTCCTATAAAAACATGAAACCAAAAAGTCCTATAAAACCACAGTACAAGGTGATCTACAATGATTACTGTGTTGTTTCTTATTATCTTCAATAGAATGTCTATATCATCAGGCATAATTGAATATAGCAGTATAATTGAGTATAGCAGTAAATAACAATATTAGTAAAATAAAACATTGTAGACAGTATAAAACTTCAAAGGCAGGTAATAATCAAGCCAGAGTGGATATTCTAGTGGATCTTGTCATCTTCTTGTTCCATTTTAGATCAATGGAATCAGACACTATCTTTTTAGCTTAGCATTGTCAGATATATCTGTATTCTGTCACTATAGTTCTTTCATTCTATAGCTGTGTAGTTTTCTATGACTATATCCCTGTGTATCCATTCTCATTTATTTGGATTTGTGGGTAGTTTTCATGTGGGGCTATATAGACACATACATAATTTCAAAAAGGTCTACTCAATTTCAAGATGGTTTATAGAAAAAAAGTTCACATTTCTCAACACAAAATAAAGCATGATTTTGAATTAATTTCTTAAAATAAATGACATTTCTGGTCCCAGTGTCTTAATCCTATAAAGTTGGGCTACTATGGATAGTTCTGGGATCTAGTTAAGTCACCATTATTTTGGCTAGACTTTTCCTTAATTTGGGAGTTACCTCTGCAAATCAGGATGGTATATTTCAGGTGCAGACTCTGTGGACTGTTTTGTAGGTGTGTTCTTCCACTAAAGTGTAATCCCCCAGTAAGAGGAGGAGGTATTCAGGATAAATGTGGGTTTAAAATACAGTGCTTTTAAATCTCACAGTGATAATTTCCTATTCTATAGACCCTAAAATCTTAAGCTTAATACAATGCTAATAACTAGGACTCCTAGTTTTTCATTATAAAGATAGAAGTAATTAGTGAATAAAGTTGTTGCTTTAGGAAAAATACTTTAAAATACTGAAAGGGCTGTTTCTTTTTTTCACGCTTCAGCATGCACCACTGCTGTGTTACATATTTTTGGCTGTTTCAAATTGGACAATCAGCCAGGGATTTAGCTCAGTGACCTAAATGCCTGCCTGTCAAGCATGAGGTCATGAGTTCAATCCCTGGTACCAAAACAAAACAAATTGGTCAGTCAGACTCTTTAAGTATTTAAGTATTTATCATATGTCAGTAAAAAGAATGTTATTTCCAATTCTTAGTTATATTTTTATAAAAGGTTCATATTTCAGTTTGAATCAATCTCATGGTGAAACCATAATGAAACGTTAGTGTCATAAGATACTTTAGGAGGGCTGGGGATTTAGCTCAGCGGTATAAACGGCTGGCAAGCCCAAGGTCGTGAGTTCAGTCCCCTCTCCCCAAAAAAAGATACTTTAGGAAATTATTTTAAACTTATTAAACTTTTTTCCTTCATTGAGGGTTTACTTTTGTTAAGTAAATGAATGTTAATTTGTTGTTTATGAGTTTAATCTTTTTTTTTTTTTTTTGGTGATGCTGGGTATTATACCCAAGGCCTTGTGCATGGAAGGCAAAAGCTCTACCACTGAGCCACATCGCCAGTCCCACAAGTTTAATTTTTAAGTATTGTTACCTTTCTGTGAATTTTGACAAATGTCTACAATTGTAGAAACAGCACCATAGTCAAGATACACAACATTTCCAATATCCTAGAAAATTCCTTCCTGGTCCTACGATACACTACCATCACTTCCAACCCTACCATTTAGTAAACAGCTGTTAGCAATTGAAGTTGTTCCTTTTCCAGAATGTCCTATTAGTGGTGTGGTAGATAGCCTTTTGATTGTGTAGCACAGTGTATTTGAAATTCGTTCATATTGTGTGTCGGTGATCTCTTTTTTACTACTGAGTGGTGTTTCTTATATGTATGTACCACAGTTTATTCATTGATTACCAGTTGAAGAACATTTGGGTTCTTTGTAGTTTGGGGCAATTATGAATAAAGCCACTATAAACATTCACATGAGATGAGTTTTTAGGTGAACAAACATATGATTTCTTTTTTCTTGGGTAGGGTTGCTGGATTACATTAAAAATTTATGTATAGCTTTATATAAAAATGTTTCCAAAATTATTCTGCCATTTTTTGCATTACTACAAGCACTATACGAGAGTCTTTGCAGTCATTTGGTATTTCTAGATTTTTCTTGTTCTTAAGTCATTTTAATAGATGAGTAGCAGTATTTTACTGTTATCATTTGCGCTTTCATAATGATAAACAATGTTGTACATCTTTTCATGTGCTTATTTTCCATGTGTATAATTTCTTTGGTGAAGTATGTTAAAATTCTCTCATTTTTCATTTTGATATGAAGTCTAATTTTTCCACTTTTTTCACATTTATGGATAGATCACAAGGATTTTCTCTCATTTCTTCTTGAAGGTTTATAGTTTTAAGTCTGTGATCCATTTTGAGTTAATTTTTTGGAGATCATGGGCTTTGAGATTTTTTTTGTTTTCATTTTTGTTTTGTTTTTACAAAACAAAAAATCAATTTAAGTAAATGGTACTAGAAGAACAGTTCTAGTACCATTTACTTAAATTGATTTTTTCTTCTAGTACCATTTACTTAAATTGATTTTTTAATCTCTTAAACATTTTATTATGAAAAAAAAGTAATCTACTGGTAGCAATTTTATAACCTGAATTGCTTTTATACCTTGAGAGTGTATCATTATTGAGCCTGCTAGTGTTAAAAATTTTAAATGTCAATTTATACAGTTACTCTGCTCATGGGTCAGCAGAATTTTTTGTATAATACTCTATTAGCAAATATTGAACACTTCAAATATAATTAAAAGTGAGAATACCAGAATTTCCCTTGTTTAAGCTTGCATCTGCCATATTTTGATACTTTTAAGGTATTTGACTCTGCAAATGTTTCCTTTATCATGGTGTCCTGTTTCACAAGCAAAGCAGATTTACCTTTAATAAACTCGTTCATATTAGTAATTAATAGATCATAGCAAGAACATCTAGATGTTGTCGTTTGTGTTGTTTTTGCAACCCTTTTTTATTTTAAAGAGAAAAGAATAAAATTTCAAAAGAGAATAGGACCATAACACTGGTTATTACATTGCATGTTGTTATCTTTAAATTAGTTACTCAGAGTACAAGATAGAGGCATTTAATTCTCCAAACAATATTAGCACTAATAAGTGAACTAAGAGAAATCAGTAGTATAACTATCTTAACTATTTTTTGTATATATATATATTTTTTATTTATTTCTCCTCTTCCTACTCCTCTTCCTCCTCTTCCTCTTCCTTCTTTCTTCCTCTTCTTCCTCCTCCTCCTCGTCTTCTTTCTTCTTCCTTCTCCTCCTCCTCCACCTCCTCTTCTCCTTTGCCCCATTGGAAATCCTTGTTAAAGTATTGTAAGAGTTCTTATTGGAAACAAGATAGGCCAGAAGCTTAGTTTTTACCATATTAACAGAGGTATATGAGGTCCTTATCATCTAAGGCTACATAGAGGACCAACTGGATGACTCTCATTTAAAGAAGCTTAATTGTCTCCATTTTGGCTAAACCTGGCCCTATTTCCATCTATTGATATGTGCAGAGCTGGCTAGGATTTTTCCTTATTTCTTTAATTGGCTTTAAGCAATATAAATTGGTCCTGCCAAGGTGCAGATGTGTGGTCTTTGAAGCAAGGCAACAGGACAGTGTTTCCCCACCCCCATTTCTTCCAAAAAACATGTGTGAGTCAGGTGGAAAGGAGAACCAGGCTCCATGCTGTTGCTGGGATCAAACCTCAGGATAAGAGGCTATGACTTCCCAGAGCAGAAAAGAAGCACTGATCCCAAAACATTAGCTACTACCTTGAATTGTGTTATGCAGATTACTCTTTCTGTGTGCCCTTCTCTCAAATATTACAGAGGTGATTTCAGGCCTCCTACCTAGCCAAACTCATAGTACTGATATACTTTGCGCCATTCTCACAGTCACTTTTCCTCAAGACACTCCCTTCTTGAATTAATAAAATTCAGTTCAGCCTTGATTCAGTGCCTGTGTTCCAATTAACCGTCACCCCAGCTGGACTTGGCACTCCCTTGGCTCTCCACTGCTATAGATATGTCTTGGTGTGTTTCTCACCGTGGGTTGCATGGAAGTGGTAGATTAGAATTTACTCACTAGAACTCTAGTAACTTTTCCATGGGATTACAAATATAAACTTCCTGGACTGCAAAGAGGTCTGGAAAGGGTTCCCTGAAAGCTGCATCTTATTATCAAGACTTCCTTTGGCCTCTCTGGTTCTACAAGAATCTTGAGTTAGCCTCTGCTTTCTCTCAGCTTTAATATGGTTATCAGTTTAGGAACTGTTGGTACTCACGTTTATAGCATTTTGTCCCTCAACCAAATTTAAGGACCATTGGAATTCCAATATGGTTTGAAATCTGACTCAGGCTTTATTTTTGTCTTTTCTTAGGTTTGGTGTGGTGGACTTTCTCTGAGTACGGGAATGCAGGTTCCAAGTGCTGTGAGAACACTTCAGAAAAGTGAAAACGGAATGACTGGTTCATCTAGTAGCCTAAACAATGTTACTCAGTAATGTCTGCTTGGAATGTTTACCCTCCTTCAATTGGGTGGCATTTTCTGTTAGTTGCTAATCACAGAAGTTTGTGAGTGGTAAAAATCTGGTTTGCTATGTTCTGCATTAAGACCTAGAATCTCAGCTTAAGCATCTAGTGTGAAGCATTTGCAAGAACCTACTGTGAAATATCATAAAGCAAGCAGTTACCTAGCAAGAAACTGATGTTTTGAAGAGTAAATGGGGGAAAAGGCAGTGTTTAAATATTCATGTAGAAGAAGCTCATTTTTGTTTTTCTTAGATTACTTTAGCTCTTCTAATATGTGTAATTCTATACTTTAATCCTAAGACCTGAATTGAAAACTTTGAAAATTTGCTTTCCTGTTTCCTTGTGTTCTCTTTCCTAATTCACCATCTGTTATTCAGTGCTTATAGGGAACTTTAAAAATGCATAGTCCCTTAAGGTTGTCTAAAAATGGAAAGTATTGGGAACAATAGAAAAGTTCTTAAAATGGTTTTTCTGTTATAAATAAGTTGTTTTGCAAAATTGACTCATCAGCTAAATTATATATCATTTTCTCTTTTCCAAAATAATGTGATATTTCTTTTGTGGTTATAATTCAAAATAGAGTGGGTAAGAAAAGTTTAAACAGCTTAAAACCACTCAACATTCAGTTTTGTGTCTTCTGTACTCTTCACAGTAGCAAAGCAAAAGTCTTTACGTGTTCCTCTGTTTACACTTCCTTTGATTGCATCAATTTGGATGATGGGTAAGATTTTTTAAAGACTTGTGTTTTGTGACTTTATTGTCTAGTTTAACCCCAACTTTAATAGTTATCTTTAGCCTATGTTGTGGCAGATGGTTGTAATTCCAGCACTCTGGGAAGCTGAGGGAGGAGGATCCAAAGATTGAACCTAGCCTGGACAATTTAGTGATCCTCTGTCTCGAAATGAAATAGTTTTTAAAAAGGGCTGAGGATGTAGCTCAGTATATTCAATGTCCAGTAGCACAAAAAGTTATATAGTTATTGCTGATTTTTAACATTACTAGTAGGAGTAAAAGTGTATTGATAAGATTATATAAAGTGTAGAAAACATACAATACCCAACTTTTATCTAAGAAAAGTAAATTACAAAGGGAGCTGCCTACAAGTATTCTAGTAAGATACAAAATGATTTAAACAGTTGTTTTTGAAAAAGTCTGTTTATCTATGTTGATACATGAGTTTTTCAAACACACATGTAGAGGATTTTTTTCCTTAGTCCTTTTGTTGTATTCATTTACTTTCCAAAAGGCTAAGTCTTCCAAAACTCAACACAGTTTTCCCAAACTTAAGGGAAATATGTTAAACAAGTAAAACTTGTGATTGATTATTGAGCAGAAAAAAAAATCTGTTAAAGAGTTGAAGTTCTTTGGCCAAAAAAAATTGTAGTTACAGTATTTAAGAATTTCTTGTATGTTTTAAGAAAATCAATTTGTATTTTAATTTTAATGTCTCTTGCTGAGTTTTTTCATTCTCATGTTAAATATCTTGTGCTATGTATAACAACTTTCCCCAAGAAGTCATTGCTGCTTATGAGTTGTGTTTTGTATAAAGGCCTATGTAATGCTAGTAGCTCATTTCCTCTTAAATTTATTGGTTACTATATGATTTTTTTGTTCCATTGATAAAACAAATATTTTGTGTAATTTTATTTGACCTACACTATTATTTTTTCAAAAGACAACTATCTGCACTGTATTGATAATTTTAAAAGCTTGTAAAGCAGTTTAGAGAATGAAGTATGTTAATGGATAGTTTTTTGATTCTCTAAAAATTATATTTTTTGTTCTTCATATTTTGAAAGAAATTTTTAGACATTCTGTTCCCTATAGAAGGGGGCTATTCCAGGACCTAAGAAATCAGTTCATCCTCTTTCATAGATTCAAACCTGAAAGCAGTGATTCAGTGGAGTTGCTTTATTTGAGTAGCTACACAGTATATCTTAGCAAAAATGACACAGAAAAAGCCAGATGTTCTAGTATAGAATTTTTTACTCTTATATAACATGTCTTCACATTAATTCAGTGCCTTTTCCTCTAGGCATGCTAAAGATCCACGCCCTTTGCAGTATCAACTCTATTGAAGCCAAGGCAGCATTATAATATAGTGGTTAAGGCATTTCTCTTGCCTCGGCATGGAGAAAAAGAAATATTAATCGGGCTAGAGGAGTGCACATTATTTTTCCTTGTGCTCATGTCATTGTTTCAGCATTTTCATATAAAAAAATTTAATATTCATTTGTAAAAAATGTGTAATTTCTTTGGAAGGCTTCATTTCTAAGCAGCTTTGCAGTAATAAATATAAAGTCAGTGAATCCAAAGCCCAAGTTTTCATCATATGTAGTTCTTAGAATTATATTATTATCACTTCAAAATAGAACTCTGATGGTTTCCCTCCCTCTGCTTCTTTTTTATGGTCTCTAAAACAAAAGAATAAGTATGTGTTTTAGAATTTTTAAGGTTTAGTCATTAAGTTAAACAGAGAAAGATTGTCATCTCATTTTCAGACAAAAATGATTTAGTGCCTATTTAAATGTATCAAAATAAGGTAACTACTAACTTCATCATCATAATATTCTTAATTGACATTTGAGTGAAAAATATTGAGATGTTTTGTTTAACTCAATACACCGTGGAAAGTCGGTAAACCCTTTCAGATTTCTTTATTATTTCATTTACCTTTTGTTTTGACTGGTCAGACATGAGTGCTTTCTGTAAAGGAAATGCATGAGAGTTGACTACAATGGATGTATCATAGGTGTAGAAAGTTATGTAGTAGAAAAACTTGCATTTAGTATTGCATTTCCCTTTTAGCAGTGAAATTCACTACCAGTTTTTAAGCTGGAAATAGAAATGAAGGAGCTGCCTTAAGCACTTTAGAAAAAGAGCTATTTTACAGTTCATTTTGACTCTTTCAGCTGATCATCACATACATCTTTAACTTTTGGTAAATCTGTGTATATACACCAAGCATTTAATAACTAATGCATATTGAAATTTAAAATATAGTGATTCTTTGACTATTCCAGACATAGGTAAACAAATTAAAAGTATTGAGGGCATGTCTGTCTATTTTTGGGTTTAGTTGATAGCATTTGTACCATTTTTGACAAACCATGAACTATAACTGTATAGCTAAACTTGACCTACTTACTGTTTTGTAAAGAGTAATTTTCCCCCTACATTATGAATGGAGACATACTGTGTTATGTTTATTTTCTCATTTATAAAATTAACACATGAGCAATAACATGTGTAATTTGATTCTTTGTAACTGATCCTTGATGGTATAAATGTGTCTGTCATGAAATCATTTTTTTAGTCTAAAATAGTATATAAATTTTAATCATGTACATGACACAATTTTTTTCTTTCAACAAAAGTTTTCATATACACCTTATGATATATATGAAATGCTACCTATAAGGTCCAGTTAAAAGATGGTATCTTTTCAGGTCAGCTATCTTCTCCTTAAAATCTCCTTATATTTGTGTGATACGTCTGAAATTAGATCTTGACTTACTAGCAAATCTGGGAGAAAATTTTGAGACTTCAGACTAAATTTCAGCAGTAGCTTCTCTTATTTCTCTGTTTATGTTATTTTTCAACTCTTAGTGAATCTCAGTGAGGTACTTCTCCGCGCTATTGTTTGAAGGCTGTGAGTTTAATGTATGAACCACTAAGTTTTCTCTGGGAAAAAGTTTGGAGCACCAAACTATGATTAAGATTTCTGACATAAGAACACTGTAGGACAGGTTCGTGTACTAACTAACAATGTTCAGCAAAGATCTGTTTTGCTGTTTCTTCACCAGAAGTTTGGTATTGACTGCTTCTAGCCTCTCATTTGCCTTGTTTAGCTTACTGGACAGTGATTTTCTAGTTTTGAATTTTTCTGTAGAGAGTTGCTTATATTTTTCAAGCTGTATTTTATTGGACTTTTCTTGGGTTTTCATTTTAGAGAGTTCCAGTTCCAGGTTTTTAATTCTGAGTTCCATCTGATTTTTCACTGAAGCATTATTACTCTCTCTTAATTTCTCTTTTGAGATGCTCCTTGTGTCTGTAAAAATAAATTGACTTGTTTTAATTTTTCCAGTAAATCTTGTCTTACTCTTTCTTCAGTCTCCCGCTTACACTCTTGTAGTTGGCCATGTTCTACTACATTTTTTTCCTATGTGACTTTTGAGGTTTAGTACTTCTTGTTCCAACTTCTTTTTATTCTCCTCTAGCATTTTACATTTCTTTCCTATATTTTTCATGGGTAAGTAACTCCTGAAGAAACTGATTATTTTTATCCAGATGTAGATATTTCTTAAATACAGTTAGCTGTTTTTTTAATTCATCGTTTTTCTTCTTTCCTTGATCCAAAGTATATTCCAGAGATTGTTTTAACTCAGTATGTTTCTTTATTCCTCATCTTCAGATAAATTTTCACTTAACAAATTTTCCTGAAGATAAATTTTCCATGATTGCTTTTTTATTTTAACGTTTAACCTGGAATTCTCAAGTTCAAGCTTTTGTAGGTGTTCTTGCATCTTCTCAACACGTTGCACAGCTTCTCTGTGTCCATACTGTTCTTCCAGTTGACTCCTGATTTGATCTAATGTCTTCTTTAAATGCTGTCTCATCTTCCAAATTAATGTGATAATGTGATGAAACTTCCCATGAAGCCTCTGACCTAGATTTTTTTTAAGGTATCGGCCAGTTCTTGTTGAAGTTGTATCACAATTCTCTTTCTCCTTTCTCCCTTTCATACTAATACAGTCATTTCTTTTAAACAGTTATGTTCATGGATTAACTATTTCTGTCTTCTAGCATGAGGCTTTGTTTTTCACTCTCACCTTGAAGTGGTTTCACAATGTCATGAAACTGGTTTTGAATATTAATTACTCTTTTCTTTATAGTCAGCTTTCTTGTGAGCATCATCCAACTGCTGTCAAAGCAATGTATTTTCACTTTATAGTTGAGATAATTGCTCCATCGTAGATTCCTGCTTTCTCATGTACTTACTCAGTTTTCCTTGTTAATCCTGATACATGTGTTTACATTCTTTCATTTGACACTGTGTTTGATTTAGGTCTCTTTGTGCCTGTTCTAAAATTGAAGTCCTTTCTCTAAGAGCATCTCTTGTATGATAGAGCTCAAGTTCTGGGCTGTTGAATATTCTTTTGGCTTTAGAAAGCTGGTGGAAAAGAATTTTATTGTTATCTTTGAGAGTTAGATATATCAGAATTCATTTTGTCCTGTAAACAAAACCACTCATCTCTTGCTTTCTGGAAAGCAAGTTCTAGGCCTCTTTTTGATGTCCGATTTTCATCATAATCAATATCATGAAATCTTTAGTCATATTCTGTTTCATGACTTACCTAAAATTAGTTTTTCTGTATATATTTTCCCATAAATAATTATTTATGTATTTTTTTAGAAACAGTTGGAAAAACTTTGGAAAAGATTATTTGGAAGATGATTATTCCAAAGAATGTTAATTTCTAACTTTTTAGTATGAATCGTGTGAGTCTAAGCTTAAAAAGTTGACTGTATTTTCAAATCATAATTCATTTTTTCAAATAAGCATTTTACATCAGTGTTCATTGGCTCATTTATACAACAAATATGAATGAGTGTCTGATATGTCAGTTATAATTGCTTTGTAGTCACCTTTTGAAAACTATGAAGTTTATTGTATACCTAGTTTTGCTGCTTTGAATAGAGACCAACTATATCTTTAAAATGTTTTGCTAGGAAGTCAGAAGTTTTAAAAGACTAAATTTGCTATAGCTTAAAAAGCCCTTGAATGACATGCAATATGATTTTCCTTCATATAATTACAAAATACCAGGTCTACAGAAGTTTCTTGATTTCATTTTTACACTAAATGTGTTTGTTCAGAGAAATAAATGGTTGACATAAATTTATACATACCAGGTAATCATAAAGTTATTAGTTATTTTCAATCAAAATGTGTACTTCATAACGCCAGCACTGGAGTATTATAAGAGGCATAAATGTTTTCTTAATCATCACAGCAAGATTACCTCATGTTCAGTATAGTTTTAGGTTTGTATGTATCTTACAGTATTCACATTCTGCAATTGTTTGTGATTCTGATGTCAGATATGATAGCTTTGTTACCTTGAATATATAACTAACCTAAATAATTTTGAATTAACTGGAGTTTAAATGAGCTACATTATCTTTTTTACTTTTATTATTGGACATGCCATATAAATGTTAGTATTGGCTTAATAAATAAAAAATTAACATAGCACTTTTCTCTTACCCAGTTATTAAAATAAAAGTGTTTGTTTTTGGTGAATCAAAATAAGGTCCTGACTTTTGATTCATATTTGTTTAAGCTGTGTTCATTTAAAATAATGTTTCTTTAATGGTGTCTAGTCATTATAAATTGGGTTTTAGGAATGGACATGTAAATTTCACAGTATATAGGGAAGAATGTAGGTGAATGTGCTTGCTTCAGATTAGAGCTTACTGAGTTTCAACTTTCAACTAATTTTTGTCATTGATTTGGTAAAAGGCATTTTTATTAATATTATAACTTTTTGGAGGGTACAGTACTACTGAGAATCTTTTTTTTTTAACATTTCAAATATTTCTGAGGTACCAAAGCACTGTTTAATTCAAATATTAAGGAGTCTCTTTAAAATCAAATTTGAAACCCTAACATATATAATAGCGAAAGTTTTGGAGTAACACGTTAAAGCCATTAGTCTCTAAAAATCTCTGTATATAATATAAAGAGATTTTGGCATAATTGCTTTTAAAGTACATAAAATTAATCACCTCAGCACTACTATATATTAGATCTGTGACCTTTGTGTAAATCATCACCTTTGGGCCTGTACTGCCTTAAAATAATTGTAACGTGTTCTGCCTACCTCACAGGGCTGTTGTGAGGAATAAAATGCAATGGAATATGTGAAACTTGTTTCAGCAAAAGTAAAGTGCTCTCTAAATGTAAGGTGTTATTTTTAGTGAATATTGGATTTGTTTGGTTACTTTTAAATGCCACCTACGTTGATAAGGCATGTTTTAAAGTGGTATCACCAGTGATTTCAAACAATTTAAAAAATAAAGCCTATTAAAATGCCCTTTAACATTTGGTTCGTGCATGACTTACAGCCTTTTTACATTACCCTCTATTTTCAAAACTAGCACTATAGGACCAGAGGTTTAGCTCAGCGGTGTAAGTGCCTGATTGGCAAACTCGAGGTCTTGAGTTCAATTCCCGGCACCAAAAAAAAGAAAAAAAAAAAATAGGGCTATAAAAGTTCTCCCACAGTATTATTGTGTCAGTATCACTACAGAATAATAGCATAAAAAACTACTTTTCCACCCAGCAATTTGCACTTTTAAGACTATTCTGTGCCCGGTGCAATAGAGTGAACTTGACCTAAGTTAATTCTTCCCAGACTAATGATTCAGCAAGTTATTGTTACTGGATAAATAATATGAGTTTAACATTTGACAGCTTGTTTGTGTTATCATTTTTTCAGAAAATAAGATGCATTCCAAAACCTTGTTAGTTCAATGTAGATATCTTTTATTCTTGTTCCTGATATATTTGTTTTGCTTTAAATTGGATTTACTAAAAAGTTTACAAGTTACCTTAAAAATACAGATTTTGGTTATGTCTTATCTGGATATAGTCTTGCTATGCAATTGTGATAATAAACTTCTTAAACTTCTCAGGTTTAATCTCTTTAAGTTTGAAGACCATTAACTACATATGTAGACAGTGCTGAAAAATAAGTGTTTTAATGTGCATGGAGCCTTTGAAATGTTTTTGACTTGAAAGTAGGGTATTTGATATGGAGAAACTTGTACATTGAGATGATTGTATGTTATGTATAGAATGTCTCAATTTAAGTTTTTACAAAAGCACCTGGAATATTTCAAGTAAAAATTAAATTTTTTCCTGTTTTCTTTTGCTTTAATGCTTGATCACTTTTATTTAAAATCTACATTGTGTTTGTGAGGATGAAAATATTTAAAAGTCCTTGTCCTTTTGCCCAAAACATTTCAGAACAGTGTGGAATTACAGAATTTTATGTAATGATGAAAAGTCTACTCATGCGAATAGAATGGCCGTAGTCACAGGCAATTAATGTGACTAATGTACTAAGCAACTGAATTTTAAATTTTAATTTAAACACAAAGAAGTGAATGTTGCTGACAGCTATGGTTTTATACAGTGCAGTGATAGAAAATGAAACATGCTATACTTAACCATAATATAAATAAATTTCATTTGAAGCTTCTTGTATCTTAGATTCCATTTTATAGTCAAAATCAGAACCTAAAACTCTATCTCTTTAAAATTTGTATTCTAACTTTAAACAGATTTACAAGATAAAAGAATACCAATCAATGACTGTGAGATTGGAGCAGCTATATCTATGATGAAAGGAGACTAGCTAGTTTTGCATATGACAAAGACATTGAGAGACCAGTATTATCATATAGGAGTATGGGTACAAAATTTTCGGAGAGAAGTTTAGTAGATTTTAAGTGTACATACCTTTAAAAATTTAATTCCTTTTTATGTATTTCTACTACTTACTTGCTTGCAAGCCCGAAGTACTATGATAGTAAAATACAAGCAAAATGATGAAGAAAGACAAATCTAGATGGCCCTGGAGGTAATTTTTTCCTTTCTTTGTAGCTAGGCAGAGCTAGCCTGACAGGCCTAATTAACAAAAGAATGGGCTACCAGAATTCTGAAGGTTACCCTTTTCTAACATTAAACTCCAGCAAACTACCGTTGTTTTATAATGGTCTAAAAACACTCTGCACATTTTTTCCCACCCTCAATGAAAATTTTGTAAATATGTAGACCATTATGAGAGCTGGCTTCCTTACTTAGAGCCTTTTCCTCAATATATCAGTCTTTCTGACTAGGACCTCAGTGTGATGAGAGATCGAAAAATCATGTGCACTCTTACTTTCTTGTCCCACTTTTTCCTTATTAATTATACCGCATAGTACTAACGGTGTGTTTGTGTCCATTTTGCATGAGGATACGGTATTGTCATGTAAGCTTTCAGAGCTGATATAAGATATGCTAGCAAAAAAGTTGTCCAGCAATATATGATACCATGAATGTGTGTGTGCTCAGACTTGAATTAGGGAAGATCCTGATCTGATTTCCACACTCTTGGCTCTACATGGAATGAAAAATTGGTACTCATGCACATGGATACCCCAGTTGGTACATCCAAGTGATTGTTCTACTTGAAGAGTTTCTCTGCGCACTTCTAGACTATGCACCAGATAACCACTGCCTCATAATTCCTTGCCTAATCAGCTGGAAGATTGCTCTAGGATATGTGTAGGCCTCTTCTCAAAGTCTACCGGGAAAAAAGAATATACTGTAATGTATCTGTTTTGTCTTTGTCACGTTCTCAACACTGGGACAAAATACCAATTTAAGAGAGGTTTATTTTGGTTCACAGTTTCAGAAGTTTCAGTACATGGTTGGCTGGCTCAAACATGGAAATGGTATGATGGAAGGTCCTGCTGTGGAGGTAAAGCTGCTCACATCATGGTGAACAAGATGCAAAGAGAAAAGGGAAGAGCTTCGGAGGAATACCCCTCTGGGTCACCTCCCCATCCACCCAGGGACTTGCCTCATAGCAGGCCCTGCCACCTCTAACAGCACAGTCAGCTGCTGAACTCAGTAGTAATGAATATAGTACTCCATGGTCCAGTCACCTTACAAGAGCCTTGCCTTTGAGCAAGGGGTAGACTGTATCTAAATCTTTTTTAAAAATTTTTATTTAAAGAGAAAAGAAGCAAAACAGAAAAAGGGTAGAATACAGAATTTTAAAATAAACATCACTAGTTGATAAATTACATATTGTCCTCTTAGAAATAGTTGTTCAGGTAACAGAATTAAAGCATACAAAGGCGACATTCAAACAGTGAAATTACAAACAGTTCAACGATCCAACAAAAGCTTAGTAATATGGTTATTAATCCTACACACTTAAACGTACATGCAGTTATATCCTTTAGAGCACTCTGGATCTTAATCTTAACATACCTTTGTGGGTAAGGATTGTGAGGAGCGTGACTGGAACTTGGATGTGCAAACTGAGGTGTCCACATGTATGAGAACCAGGTCAACCCAGTTCTCATGCTGTCCAGTGCATGTGTGAGAAATCTGTTCCATATTTGAATTTCCACATTCAAATTACACTGGAAGATAGCAGTCTTTTAGACCTTGTATGTCATGCAGGAAACTAGCAATATTAAAAACAGCTGGATTTATGTCCCTTGAAAGATTTGTCAAGGTAGAAAAATGTAACATATTATTTGTTGGCTCTAGGCTACTTAGACACTCAAAATATGTTAGTACTGGCCTCCAATGCTTCTGTCCCAGAACCCACAAATGCTAAGAGTGGGCTGGGATGTGTGTGTGTGCACATACCTGAGTGATTTTTCACAGACTGATACTCATTTGTAATACAAGCTATTACTACCCATTCACTACCCATTAACTGCTTTGGCTAATGAAATTAAAACATACTAATTTTTATGGTCAGCTGAAAGCTCACAGCCAAACCCCAGGTATATTTGAGAATTAACCATTGCTACCAATTGGACTGTGTTCACCTCAAATTAGCTGTTTGTTTCCAAATCTGTTTATGCCAATGGCAGACACTGCTATAATTGTGTAATTTAAATATCAGTGTAAGTCAGCTGAAAGGATGAAAAGTTACTTACAGGGAAAGTGAGAAAAATAAAGTGGGGTAAACCTTAGAAATGAAAACTAAAAGTTGCTGGCAAGTTAAGTGTCAGAGTTCACCAACATGGGATAGTGCAAAGCATGTGAGAATACTCAGAGTCAGTGTCCAGCCTAAACTCCAAGAGGGCCCAGAGGGGCTGCCTTAACCAAGACCCCTCACCACAAGAGTCTCAGGCAAACACCTGAACTGAAGCTTCTATGGTTTTTTAATTGATAGAGCCAGGAAGCAAGGATGAAGAAGAACAGGAGGATGTCTGCAGGAGTTCATGTAGGGACAGGGAAGAACTCAGTGCCGAACTAAGTAATACGTTGGGTTATAGGATCAGAGTACATAATCCTTAAGGCAGTGTGTTTTGTTCCTTTGTGGACTTGAGGCCTTGTAGGCTTTTAAATCTCTGACATGCATTCCAGGAGGTTTTGGGCTTGTGGCCCCCAGAAGTGCCTTATACCTGCATATCCATTTCAAACATCTCTGGCCAAAAGTTAGTTACAATCAAGGTAACTGTAAGTGATGGGAAAGGATTGTCCTCCTGAGCCACAAAAAGTCAGGACTTAATTCATCAGGTTCTTTCATTTGAATCTTTAAATTCTGGTTCATCCTAGAGAAGGAAATTACAGATGATGTATTATGCCTGTTGTTTAAGAAAAACACTACAGTTATTTAAGACTGATTTAGAAGATTGGCCAGTGTAATCATTTACTTTAACTGCATTTTTAAGGTTTATGCAAAACAAGATTGGCTATGAATTTGAAGTGTGTACTTCTAAAAACCTGTTAAATTTTCTTTTTCCTAGTTACTTTTCCTTGTGATTTCCAAACACAGAAAAAGTACATTATAATAAACATACTCATCCCCTAGACTAACTGTTAACATTGTCATGTTTGTGTCATTTAAAATTTCACCTAAGTACTGCAGTACACATCAATAACTTTTTAAAAACAGCCACATTCATTAATTTTTTAGAGATACAGTATTTTTTACTATCATTTAGTGACACTTCATACTAAGATTCTGTTTGTCTCAAAAATGTCTTTTTATGGTTAACTAATCCAAATCAGGATCCAGACAAGATCTACATGTTGCATTTATTTGGTTGTCTCTGATTTTACAGTAGTATCGTCTCCATTTAAATGGCATTAATAGAGAAACTGAGACATTGGTCTTTTGGAATGTCCCACATTCTGAATTTAGCTGATTGTTTTTCTATACTCTGTCAGATCTAGAGTTCTCAGTAAATGTAGGTTTAGTTTTCCAGTGATAATCCTTCACATTTGGTAGTGTGTACTATTTATCACATTAGGAACTACATGTCTGGCTGTTACACATTTAGTGATACTGAGATTGATCCGTGGGTTTGGGCAATGCTAGCCTAATGTATCTATTACAGTTTCCTATCTCCTTTTCACCTTTTAGCATTTATTAATGCATGTTACTCTGTTTGAAAAAAATGATCTATCATTTTTATTAGCTGGAATGCTTATCATCATTTTGGTCACCCTGAAATACAGTTCACAGAAGAAAGGCAGACTAAATGCTTATCAGGTTTCTGAGAAAAGGAGTCATTGTTCTGGCAAGCTTCAGTAATGTCTGGGTTTTTTTTAAGGCATCGTCATAAACTGAAGCACTTTGTGTGTGTGGTGCCTGGCATATTAACCCAGAGCTAGTCACGCACACCACTGAGCTACAACCCTAGCCCCAAAAACTTTTATGTATTTGATGTGTTTCAATCAATAGCTTTTACTGTTGGATGCTTACATTTTACATTTTAGGTTCCTTAAGCTAGTACCTATGTCCAGTCATTCCATAAACCTTATTTGTACTACTGTTTTATTTTCCTCTTGGAGTTAGAATTTTTTTAAATTAACAACTATGTAGTACTGAGTGCACTGAGAAGAGGACTTCTGCGGTAATCTTGTGTGTACAAAGAAAATTTCTAGAAAGCAAAAGCCTGATAAAAGTGGTAACCAGTAGGAGGTAAGGGAGACTTACTAATTTCTGTAATACAATTTTAAAAACCAAAGATTAGAAAACACTTTCGTTTTTACTACAGGCTGATAGAAATTTTGTAAAAAGCTTAAACTGACAGTAGTTTGTTCATTTTCAAAAATCCACAGTAAAACAAATTCTTATCTGCTCCCTAACAATTCTTTTGTTTCCAGCCTTCAGCTGAAGATAACAGTCTGCTGGAGTTTGGGTGTCATGAGCGATATAAAACGCAGTCTCCTTTCGTCTTTCTCTTTGTGTAAATTATTTTAGATACAGCAGCTCCAGTCTCATATAGTCATAGGTTGGTATTTTTTCTCCTAAACGTGGTTCAAGTTTGTATTTTTTCCCGTAAAGACAACTGACTTCCAGCGGACTATTATTATCCCCTATCTCAGCTAACAGTATCCAAACCAGAATTCAGGGAGTTGTCCTGAGTACCTCTCTGGTTAGCAGATGCACTAAAAAATTTTTTTTTAATTCACTGTTTATCTGAAGTTTACATTTAGCTGGCATTCTGTGCTTTACCCGGCGCGCTCAGGCTGAGGCACGCAGCCAGCTACTTCATGCTCCACAGACGGGGTTTCCTAGAAGCGCTCCTTGCCTGACGGCGCTGCTGTGTTACTGACGCAGAAGATGAAAGGGATTTCGCTGTGGCTAGGTTTTAAAAGCGAGGAATTCACTAAAGCTCAGCAAGCTCCAAGCGTCGACCCGGAGGCAGGAGCAGAACCGAATCGGGCCCAGTTGGGCTACCGAGACGTTCCCGACACCACCCGGGCCAGCGCCCGCGGATCTGCGCTTGACGGCCCCTTTTGCGGCGGTTGCCCTCAGTGCCGTAAAGCGGAGCTGCGGCCGGGGCTGCAGAGTGAGGTGCTGCGGGCCAGGTGTTCCGTGGGGCGTCCGGGCGCGGGCAGGCGCCTTGGGGCACTTTTCGCAAGTAGGCTGGGTTCCCTCTCGGGTCAGCTCCCAGCCTCTGGGTTCCTACCTTCCTTTCGGCAGGCCGGAGACCGAGGCCGGACGCAGGCTGAAAGCGCTCCCGGCTCGGTGCTCTTCGGAGCGCGTCCCCGAGCATCTTGCAGTCAGCGTTACTTCTGCAGTTTCTTCTCACGCTCCCTGGAGGAGTCAGCAGGTACGGTTCTCACTGTGAGGCAGGTTCACTTTGGGGGGTGATCGAGAAACCAGATGGTTCTACAGAAGCCGGGTGGTGGTGGTGGGAAGTGGAAGTCGGCTTAGAATTTGCGAGAGGCTCTCGGGGAGAGCATTTCAGGTTGTGGGATCCGCGTTTGCGAAGGAGCAGTAGCGGGAAAGGAGCTGCAAGGTTTGGGTAGCTCTGCATGCATTTTATTGTAGTGGTTGGGAAAAGATGCTCAGGAGGAAGGGGAGGCAGGAATGTGACGGAAACTCATGTTGGGTCCCAACTGGTGAAGACTCGGATGACTTGACCTGTAAAGCAGTGAGAAGTTCTGTGTGCAAGGGGAGCTATAACAGCTCGCTCCCTGTACTGCAAGTGGAACCCAGGATCCTCGCACTCATGAGCTACATCTCCAGTCCTTTTATTTCTTATTTTGGGAAAGAGCCTTCCTGGGTCTCTGAGTTGCCTATTTTGGGCATGAACTTGCGATTCTCCGTTCTCCTGCTTGTGCCCCTATTCCCGGCTGTCAGCTTGGTTGTGAGGAAGTAGTTCGTTTATCCATCTTTTCTCTTGATGCTCCTACCTGAGTTCAGCTTTCATTTCCTTTGGAGATGTACCATTCTTGTGTTTAATTATAAGGTAGACACTGCTTGCCGCGCTTAATAAAGTTTCATCTGACTTTGGTAAGCACATTTTGTTTGCGTCATCTGTGGGGGAATGTCGGGAAAGACTGGGTGTGTGTGGAGGTGACTTAGAAACTTTGCATAGGAGTCCGGAGAACGTGATTCAGATCACCAATATCTCAAGTAACATTAAGACACTTTTCTCTGAGACTCAGTTTTCTCAGATCTGAAAGAGGACCTCGGTGACATCCAAGAGTCTTTCTACCTTTGAAGATAGCACATTTCAAACAAGTAAAAATCAGCCTATGAACAAATATCAAACCGAGTGATAGGGCAGTCTATTAGGATTTGGGAGAAGAGGGAAACCCAGAACAAAAGGCAGTGATTCAATTGGACTCTGAGGAGGAATAGGGTTTGAATGATTAGGAACCATCTCTAGTTGACCACTGTGAATAAAGATATAAATGTCAGGAATAGCACTCATATTTCAGTATTTGTTAGAGATATATTAAGTGAGTGTCTAGGATTTGGGAAGGATGATATTGAATGATGAATCAACTCTTAAGTGGGAAGAAGGTGCAGTGATCTAAAAAGGAAGAATAAAGAAATGAGAGACATGTCAAAAGAACAGTAACACTGCACTTGATTTTTTTGGATCAAGGAGATTAATTTTTTTTCTAGTGCTAAGGACCGATCCCAAGTCTACACACATTTTAGGCAAGTGCTCTGCCACTGAGCCACATCCCTAGCTCTAAGAATTTTTTAATTGTTATTTTTATTTTATTTATTAGTTTACATATTTATTTAATGTTTGCAGTGCTGGCTCTTGTGCCCGGGGCCTCAGGTATGCTAGGCAAGCACTCAGCTACACCCTTAGCCCTTAGATAATTTGTATTTTGAATGTGGGTTTCTAAAAAGTGCATCTAAGTACTATTGACAAAAATGAGAAGGCTGTTGAATTCCAGCAGGTGTTGAGAGTAAAGTGATTTACGTTATACCTTTCATGTTGCCAATAATTAAGCACTTGACTGTCATTTAATTCTAGATCCTGTTCTTTTCATGATGTTGTTGGGCCAGTTTCTTTTCTAAAACTTGTAAATCTTGAGTGTGTAAGAAAGGAGACCAATCTATTTCTGAAGGGGGAGAGAAAGATAGTTGATGGAGAATAAAATAGTTAATTTTGAACATTAAATTTGAGATATAGGCAATAGAATTGAAAGTATAACTAGAGCATAGAGACTGAAACTTAAGTAGTGAATTTGTTCCCAAAGGTGCTAGTTTAAAATCTCCAGAATGGATTTGCTTTCAAGGAAAGATTGTAAAGAGAGGAACTGTAGGATGCAGTCATGGATAGGAGTCTAGTATTGAAAAAGACATGTGGATTTCAGATTTAGGAGTAAGGTGTGTGTTTTTTTTAATTCGGTTACAAATAATCATAGATTCTGGGAATCATTGTTATTGACCTAATTTAGTAGCATTTATAGCAAATATTAAGCTCCCACTACTGGGAACTCTGGCAGAAATAAACAGTTCACCTAGACATAATTTCCACTGCTTCTCTATGTAGAAATCAAGTCATTTACATATTTATTTAACAAATGTATGTTTCAAACACTGCTAGGTGCTAGGGATATATGATGAACAAGGGTAGATATTATTTCTCTTGTCCCTGCATGTAATGCCCTTAACATCTAGATTGATGCTTTTTGTATTTTAATGTACACATGAATCACCTGAGGATTCTGTTAAAATATACATTGTGTATCCGCAGATTAGAGTTGGGCCCTAAAAATTCTGTATTTCTAACAGGCTCCAAAGTGATGCTCACATTGCTGATGTAAAAACCATATATTTAAGTGACAAGGCTCTAGATACTGTGTAGTAAATATGGTAGTTATTAAGCTATCCACGATACATTTTTAAGAAAAAGTTATGAAAATAATATATTCCTTATTAAAATATTGAAATAATATAGAAAAGTTTAAAGAACGATATTAGATAGCTTTTCTAATAGTGGGAGGAAATCTCTAACACCCATAAGTCAAAGGAGGTTTATTTGGTTTACAGTTTCAGAGGATTTAGTTCATAGTCCAGCACACCCCAAGGCAGGAACATAATGGTGGAAGAGTGTGACAGAACGAAGATGCTTAGTTCAGGGTGGTAGGGAAACACAACAGGGGAACAGTACCAAGAGAAAGGACCCACGAACTAGATCTATTACCCAAGACTATGCCTCCACGGCCCATCGGCCACATACAGCAGTGTGCTTTTCAAGGTTTATTTTAACATGCACATGTTTCTTAGTACAAATTTTGCTTAGTTAATATATCTTGATATTTTTCAATCCCTCAACCCATTTTAACTCCCCTGTCTCTACCCTATGTGTGAAGCCTACATCCTCGTTTCCTGTCATCTCTTGTTAGGTTTTTCATGTAACAAAAAAATGAGATATTTTACTTTCTGAATCTGGCTTACTTTACTTAACATGATGTCCAGATCTACCTGTTTTACTGCAGGTACCATGATTTCATTTTTCATAGCTGAATAATACTCCATAATTGTATTTTCATAGACCACATTTTCTTTATTCATCTGTTGAAGGTCATCTAGGCTGTTTTCACAGCATAGCTACTGCACATTGCACTCCCATAATATAAATATGCATCTGTCACTAAAGCAATGGTGGCAAACGTATGGCACACCATAGAGAGCTGTTTGTTATCATTGAAAGCTCCCAAAAGTTCGACATCACTACACTAGAGAATGCTGTCTTTAGTTATTTCAAGAAAATATACATCTGTGATATAGCTGGGTCAAATGGTATTTCTGTGTTTAGTTTTTTGAGTAATGTGCATGCAGATTTCCATAGTGTATGCACTGGTTTACATTCCTGCTTCATTGTGAGAGAGTTCTTTTTTCCTACATCTTCGCCCCCATTCTTTTCTTTTCTTTTCTTCTTATTTTCTTTCTTTCTCTTCTAGTTCTTAACAACATCCAAGGCTTCACACTGAGCTACATCCCTGGCCTGGTTTGTTTTTTTGTTTGTTTGTTTCTTTTGAGACAGGGTCTTGGTAAATCACTAAATTGCCCGGGTTGGGCTTGAACTTGGCAATCATTTGCCTTGGCCTCTAGGAGTGCTGGGATTACGAGTGTGTGCCACTATGCCATGCTTAAACCCTTTCAAACTGGAGCAAGATGGAACCTCAGAGTAGCTCTGATTCTCATTTCTCAAATAATTAAAGATGTTTTTGTGCTTGTTTTGAGAAGTGACTATTCAGTTCATTTCCCCTGTTTTTTGATCGAAGTGTTTCTTGGGGGATTAATTTCATGAGTTCTTCGTGCATTTTTTGTTTTGTTAATCACCTATCAGAAGACTAAGATTTTCTCCCATTCTGTGGGTTGTATATTCAGGCTCCTTAATTACTTCCTTTGCTGTACAGAAGCTTTTCAATTTGATGTAATCTCACTCACTGATTGACACCATTTATTATGCTTCTGGAGTTCTGGTAAGGCTTTGCCTGTGCCTGTGGTGTCAGGTGCTTTCCATGTGTTGTCTGCCAGCATTTTTAGTTTCTGGTTTTATCTCTAGGTCTTTGATGCACATTGTGATTTTAGTACAGGGTGAAAGATAGAGCTTTAGTTTTATTTTTCTACATCTGAATATTCAGTTTTTCCAGCACTATTTCTTTTTTTTTTTTTGCCTTTTTGAGACAGGGTCTCGCTATGCAGTTCAGGCACTTGAGCTCACTTTGTAGCCCAGGCTGGTCTCGCACTTGCAAAGATCCTCCTGCTTCAGCCTCCCGAGTGCTGGGATTACAGGCGTGAGCCACCATGCCCAGCTTAAATTATTCTTTTTTTTTTTTTTTTTCAGTTCTGGGGTTCGAACTCACAGCCTCCTGTTTACCAGGCAGGCACTTATGCCACTGAGCTAAAGCCCCGGCCCCCCAGCACTATTTCTTAAAGTGGATGTCCTTTCTTTAGTGTAGGTTTTTGGCCTCTTTGTCAGACCTCAGATGGCTCTGGGTACATGGGTTTATCTCTATCTTCTGTTTTGTTATATTGGTATACATGTCTGTTTTTGTACAAGTACCATGATGTTTGGTTTGGTTTGGTGTTTTGAGACAGAGTCTTACTGTGTAGTTCAGGCTGGTCATGAACTCACTAGGTAGCCCAGGCTGGCTTTGAATGTACAGCAATCCTCCTGCCTCAGCCTCTTGAGTGCTGGGATTATAGGTGTGCATCACCATGCCTGGCCATCCATGATCTTTTTATTACTATGGCTTTGCAGTATAATTTGAAATTCAGTATAATGATGCCCCCAGTATTCCTCTTTTACTTCCTTTCTCATCCACTTTCTCTTATGTAGGTGTTTCATTTCAGCTACTGTTTCCAAAACCTCTTCACATCCTAGTCATTCACAAAGGAGTCACTGTGTATTTCATTTTTCTGGAGGATCAGATGGACAGACTACATTTTTTATCTTGTGTTTCCCAATATTATGTTGAAGTAGAAGTTATATTGTAAAAGATTGAGAAATGAATGAAGCAGGTTGTGGTGGTGCACACCTGTAATCACAGTGAATCGGGAGACTGAGGCAGGTACATCACAAATTTGAGGCCAGCTTTGCCAGCTTAACAAGACCTTGTCTCTCAATACATACATGCATAAAGTGCAGGGGTGTGCTTCAGTGTTAAAGTGCTTTCCAAGCCTGTGCGAGGCTGTGAATTCAATCTCCAGGACCACCAAAAAGAAAAAAAAGTGAATAAATGGTAAGTGGGAAAGAATTCTTAATCTTTTGCAGTCTAATAGACTAATAATCTTTACTTCCAGGCTACTGACACTGTTACAGAAGTTAACAGTGAAAGGAAAGGAAACAATATGAATCATATTTAGGGAAGACTAAAGGGCAGCTATGGTACTGGATCCCTTTGTTACTTCTCAAAATAGCTGAACAAAAATTTTGTGTCTTACCTCTGAATATATCTTCAGAATCATGTTCTCCTTATGACTCCTATTCTGTCTTAACCCTGTCACCACCCCTTTGCCTCATTGTACTGCTCTTCTCTCTACAGTTGAGCTTCGTTTTATTTCGTCATTCGGGGCATGCTGAATGTCAGCTCTGTCTACCTCTCACTCCCTGAATGTCAGTTCCGCCTACCTACCACCAATGCCTTCCTCTCATTCCCTGGTATCTCTGAATAAGTTGTACCTAACAGCATTGCAGGCACTGGACTATCACATAGCGTCTTATAAACCTGCATCAGATGTCAGGGCAGGACCTTACTGTCTGAGAGGCCCAGATATCAAGTTGATAGGAGGTAGGAGTGGGAGAAGTAGATTATAAAAGTCAGGTAGTTAGACATTCTTTCAAACATAACCCTCTTTGGGAAATTCTCAAAAGACTAGAAGCAAAGAGAAGTGCCTGATTAAACCATATCCCAAGGTTTTTCATACCAGTACCTTCAAAGAACATGATAATATGTACGAGGAAGTAGGCCATTGAATAAATGTAGAGCGCTGCTCTTGGCTGCATAGAGAGCCTGAAAACTCTAGAATGTTTCAGCCTGTACATTTTTTTCATCATATTTGTGTATGACTTTTATCCAATATCAGTTTTGTCTGACCTTTTTCATGTCTGGACATATAATAAATTTGTAATAAGAAAATGAAAGGAAAAATAAAAGAATGTATTTATTCTTGACTGTAGGTGACCAGTCTTGGGTTGTAGCTTCCCAGGGCCAAAGATGGCGGAGATTGATAGCTCTGACATGCATTACCCATTTGTGGTTCAGTTGGTAAGGTCAGCCCGTTTGTTTCTTCTTTTCTAAATCTCAATTTATGTACTAGGTACATCCTAATTCCATATCATTTAAGTAAAATTCTCTGTTATATTTATACTAACAACATATTTGCATTAGAATTTTAAGATATTTGTGTTTCTTAAACCTCGTTAAGTTCCCTTCCCATCCCTGTCTTTTTTCTGCAAACATTTGTCATCTTTTTCCACTTACTTCAGTTTATTCTTTATAACACTTTTTATCTTATTTTCTGTTAGCTACATTATACTATCTTCTTTAGGAAGCTTTACTTGAGTATAAGAAAAATCCTCTAGTGTTTTTGCTATGATAGCTAAAATGCTGCATGTAAAAAGAAATAATATTTTGTTTAGGTTCCATTCCATATTTTTCTGTATGATACTTTTAAATATTTGTAGTTTGAGAGTTGTAACCAGGTATTGTCTTTAATCTCAAAAAATCATTTATTTGATATTTTATACTCTAATTATAAAAGTCTCTACAGGACAGAGGGCTTTTATTTAATAATTTTAATGCTGTTGTGCAGTTTATTTTAGTATAATTAACATACCTCCTATTACTTGATATTAGTTCAGTCCATTTTAGGCCAGTAGAATGATTTGTGTGCCCTAATAGCTGATAACACCTTAAAGTTAGTTGGCCCTCTTTATGCTTCCATAAAGACCTGTACTTAATCCTTCATAGCAATTACACTGTATTATTATTGCCTCTAGTTTATCTCTGGTTTAGTCTACACAAAATAGGCTTTTTTTTGGAAGGGGAAGGGGATATTTTGGACTGAGCCAAGGGTCTCACACAGAGCAACATCCTAATCCTTCTTTTTCTCGTTTTTTTTTTTTTAACATTGAGACAGGGTCTTACAAAGTTGCCCAGCCTGGACTTTCAGTTCTCTTATCTCAGCTCCGCCCCCAGTAACTGGGATTACAGCTGTGTGCCATTGCACCTAGTTTAGAGTAGTGGTTCTTAATAGATGTAGCGATGATCAGGAATGGGGTTTATGCATTTTGGAAAAGCTTCCTATCTTTTCTGAGTATGTCACACCACTACCATCACTACTGCTGTTCTTCTGCAAGTTCCGGACTTGTCTGAACTCTTAGAAGATGGGGAACTATATCTTAAACTGTATCTTATCATTTTATCTCCAATGCTTAGTTTCCCCCACCCTGTGCCTAGTAATTACACAATAAGTACCTCCTGTAGTAAAACTAAAAGTTTAGAAATGGGAAAGATCATTTTTGACTTTTGGAAGTGCATTGAAGACATCATTTAAACAGACATGTAAAAGGGGATGTGAATAACTGGTTTTGTGGAAGTAGATGAAAGCATTTAAGATAGAAAAAGGAATGAGAACAAGCAGTTTCTTCCCATTCCCCTGGCAGACCCAGGCTCACTGGAAGGCATGGTTTGGCTTCTTGCAGAGTCTCTCCCCATTCCCCATGGTGGAATTAATTAACTTAATTAGTTTAGATCAATGAAACTCATACAAAGGTTCAAGATTCTGATAAGTGGACTTCCAGGAAAATGGCAGAATGGTGAGCAGCAGAGAAAGAACCTCTCCAAATTTTGGTGTCCAGACCTTGGAATGTAGCAGCATGAGGAAGAGAAGGAGGCGAGAAATAGGTCCTATTGACACAGGAAGGATCTGAACTGAGACCTATGGAGAGACATAATTCATGGATTCAGCAAAAATAAGAAAACCCAGGGAAACAGCCCTGCTGGATAGAGAGAAACAGCAACGAAGCTGTACAGCCTCCCATGTGTTGGCAGAGGCCCTGTTGTCTGCTGAGAACCAGCAAGGAAGCCACCTCTGCCTCCGCCATCATACACCTGTAAGCACCCAGATGCAACACAGGCAGAGATGATGATAACTGAAGTAGGGAAGTCACCTGACATGTGCGTTGCTGATTGACTTTGCAGGCCTGGGGCTGGTAGTCTGGGCAACTGTTTGGAGGATAACAACATGCAATATAGTAAGATTGTAGATTTCCAGCTGTTCTATCACTGTTTTGTTTTGTTTCTTGTTACTGTTCATTTCATTCTCTTTAAAATTTAAAAAAAGAAAAAAAAACTACATAGGGCTATCATATACAGCATATCTCTTGACCAAAAAATTTTTCAGCTTCTTAGTCCACAGTGGTATTTCTTAGAGCGGTCAGTAGCTGAGGATCACCTGGGAACTTGTCAGAGATGCACATTCATAGGTTCCACACCAGATCTGCTGAATCAGAGGCTTGGAAGAAGCCTGCTCCTTGCTCAGAATGTTCTGTGGCTCTTTAGAGGAGTTTTTGGTTCTGTTATTGTTGATTTTAGAAGTAAGGAATTTAAAATAATGTTTTTTCTCTTCAGAAATACATTTTTGTCCACAGAAAACAAGTTTATCTTCCTGTCCAAAAAGATGAAAATAACTGGGTTACTTATGAAAGACAACCAAGTAAATACCACAGACTGATGAGTAAAATCAGTAAGAACGTGATTTTGGCCCTTTTCACACTGACAAGTTCTGCATTTCTGCTGTTTCAGTTGTACTACTACAAGCACTATTTATCAGCAAAGGTAATTTTTTCTTATCATTTGACTTTGTTTTAGCTGCATATTTTCTTAATATACATCCCATTTGGAATGTATAAAATTAATCAATGTTTCAATCTATGCAGAAACATTTACTTTCTCATTTTTGTGGGACATGGTATGCAATTTAGAAGTGCAGTTCAATGTTGTTTGTCATTATACAATGTAAAGTCCAGAGTGCCAAGTTTCAATACCATTTCAGCTGTTGAAATTTTCTGATTTAGTTAATACAAAATTGTTTTTCTGCTAAACAGAGAACCCCTTGGTATTCTGCTAAACAGGCAGTCCCTCACTTAAATGAAATTAATGACAACCTTGATTAGATACTAAAATTAATTTGTTACTGTAATTTGTATTTTAATTAGAATCTACCAGCGAATAGTAATGGTGTAACTTACCTTTATCTTTATCTACCAGACTAATTAGAGACAATGGTCTAGAAATTAGTAACTTCTTCTAGTAGTAAATGCCTGTAGGACTTTATGAAAAAGGACTACAAAGGTTCTCACGATCTTCAGGAACGATTACCCTGAAGTTTGTCATTTGCTCCGAAAAGAGGGATATTTGCTTAGGGTGCTGCCTTGTACATGGATGTTCCCCCCAAAGCCTCATGCAATTAGGTGAGGCTTTTTCAGAGCTGCTAAATTTAGAGTGTGTGATTGATTTATGGTGCAATGCTAGGATTAAAGGTGAGTGGTTACTAAGTTAGTCCACTGATTGGTTTGACACTACCCTAATTCTGGTAACCTGGATACAATGTACTGGACAGAGGAGGCTTGTCTTGTCTTTTGCTTGCGTTGCTACCTTCTCCCTACCATGAACTGTTTCTCTTCTCCAATGCCCCTTTGCCATGTGCCACTCTGCCTTAGAGCCAGCCAATTATGGACTGAAACCTCTAAAATCTGTGAGCCAAAGAAACCTCTCCCCGCTTTAACTTTGTGTTTGTGTTTTGTCCTGGCAACGAGAGAAAAGTGATTGAGACAATTAATATTAAGGAGGCCTGTTTCTTGGTGTGTTTAGTCCCTTAACACAATTTCTTAGGGTTATACCTGGGTAGACAAAGTTAGTTTTTCTGTGATCAACTAAATGAAGTTTGAATAATCCAGTATATTGTATCTGTTGGATCTGCTAGAATTCTGTAGATAGAGTTGACTTTTCAAATTTCAAAACAATTCTCCAGGTCTTTGTAATATAAGCTGTTATGAACCTTGTGAGACTTTTCTGAGGACTTCAACTTTCAAATGTAGTATATACTGATAGCATATGTTTTCTACATTTTTAAGGTTTATATTACAGTTTGATTAATAAAATTAAATTTAGTTATTATAGTGCCCTTAGAGGGCACTACGTTTATCACTTCTTTATAAGGGAGTTATCTATGGCCCAGTTATACTTTCTTGCTTATAATTACTGAGTCCCAATCCTAAAATGTATGTTTTTACTCAAAGAGCTACTACTCTGACATGTAAATAAAAGATGTTCAAATGGAACACTGTAAGATTGATAAGATATAAAATGAGATTCCTTTAAGGAATACTGTAGCATAATGGGAAATAATAAAATATTGATACATAGGTAGAGGAAACCCAAAGCAGTGTTTGTGTAAGGCAGTGAATGTTCCAAACTTTATGTTCTTCTTGACTTAGTCAATATAAATCTCACCAGCCCCTGCAGTAATCAGCTGTTCCTATTACCTGTGAGGCCACTTAGCAAGTTGTATGCTCAGATATCTTGCATTATATTTAGTAAACAGTGTGTGTTTGGTTAAGAGGGAGTTGGAAGAGGAATTTGGATTTCAAGTTTGTCAGTAATCATAGTGAGCAATTTCATTAGAAATAGAAATTAAACTGAGTGTTGTGGTCTACACCTATAATCTAGCACTCTGGTAGCTGAGATAGGATAATTACAAATTCAAGTCCTACCAAAGCAACTTAGTGAGACCCTGTCACAAAATTTAAAAAATTTTAAAAAGGGCTTGGAATGCAGTTAAGTAGTGGAGAACCCAGGGTTCAATGCCCTAGTACCAGAAAAGAAAGAGGGGAGAAAAAAAAAGGAAACTAATCTTATAGTCATTTTTAACCTATAGCCAACAAAGGCTTTTTGAAATATTCTCAGTTGGCCAGGTACTAATAAAATTATACAAGAAACATGTTTTTCCCTTGATCTTTGTCTGTTGGCTCATTCCATTTTGCTGTGAAGGATACTATATAGGTCTTTGCTTCAATAGCCTGATCTAATATGACAGTATTTGATAAATACTACTGCCCTTCCTTCCCGTCTCCTCCCTCTTTTGTTATTATCCTGGAGAAATATGGAAGAGTATCTTTTATTTTTTATTTTACTTTATTTTAAAGAGAATAAAACCAAACAAAATAAAACAGAATAAAAGCAGTCAAAACAAAACAAATGAAAGTGATGCAGTTTCAAAACAAGGTTATAGGAAATCAACAATGGCTACCGTAATGTCAGTTGTTACCTTCAAAATAGCTGTCCAGACCAACAGTCATAGGCATGTAAAATTAAGTAAACAATACAAGAACTAAGTCACTTCTTTATTTCAGTTGTTACCTTTTCAGAAATTTCAGGTATGTGACATCTAATTTCTGCAATGTCTGGGTCTCATAGATTTGTTCTCTGTGGACTGGAGGTCTGAGATTGTATTTTGCTCCTTCTTCTTAACATTTTCTTGTGTTCCTCCAAATCAGCCCACTGCTGCATCTCGGATGCCCCTGCATTGACTGCCAGTCTCTCGGTGTAGTGAATTGGACTAGGCACCTGGGTCCTCCTGTCTGGGGTTCCTGGAGTGGTGGAGAGGCACAGGGCGGTGATTCAGCCATGCTCCCCCGGGTTGGTGGGGTCTTGTAGCAAGGCTTCTCTCTATATCCTTAATGGGCTCACCAGTTCTCTCTGGGCCACTGGCACACTACAGATTACATTTATGGCTCCACTTCATTAAGAATTTCAGTAGCTTAGGAGTAAATAAAAGAATAATGTTTCAACTAAAAGGAGCTAGAAGGGAAGGCTGGTCCACTTGAAGGTGTAATGAATCGTGATTTGTGTTTCTGATCCTTAGGTTTGTACGTTTTTGAACAATTGGGGAAAAAACTAGTTGCTTGAGACCTTTTTTTTTTTTTAAAGTGTTACCAGTTTCTATGTGGAATGTTTAAAGATCATTAAATGAAGGATTTAGCTTTTTGATTTCTTTAGAAATTAGACAAAGGACTTCTATCTAGAACATATAAAGAATAAAAACAAAAATTAGGTTCCCCACATTTAAAGACCCAGTCCAGAAATGGGCATCTGAGATGAATGCATACTTCTCAGATGAAAAAATACAAATGCCAAATAAATGTATGAAAAAATGTTCAACATCATTGGTCATTTGAGAAATGCAAATTAAGACAACACTGAGATTCCATTTCACCTGAGAAAGAATGGCTATCATCAAGAAATAATCCAATAACAAATGCTGGTGGGGCTGTGGGGAAAAAGGAACTCTTCTCCACTTTTGGTAGGAGTGTAGACTGGTACAGCCACTGTGGAAATCATTGTGGAGATTTCTTAAAAAAACTAGGATTAGAGGTTCCATTTGACCCAACTATTCCTCTTTCTGGATATTTTCCAAGAAGAATTGAAACATCATACCACAGCAATATATGTGCACCCATGTACAAGTAGCAGCACAATTTGTAATAGTTAAATATTAGAAACAATCCAAATACCCATCAGCCAAGGAGCAGATAAAAAAGATGTGGTATTTTTATACAATGGAGTACTATTCAGGTACAAAGAAAGATAAACTTGAGGCTTTTATAGGTAAATGGATGCAATTAGAGACTGTATTCACAAGTGGAATAAATCAGACTTGCATGTGTAAACATCATATTATCTCCCTAGTGTAGGAAACTGAAAGAGTAAATAAGATCTAAAAGGTACAATAGATAGTGTGAAAGGGAAAGAAATTGCTCAAAAGGAAAGAACTGGGATAGGGGAAAGGAGAAAAGAAAGAAGAGAGAAAATAATATTCTATAAATATATACACACACAAGATACCTAAGGTAGTAATGCTACTTATTAGTTTATTGAAAGAAACAGTTATTATTATTTGATCAATTTTGCATGCCTATACCTGGTTATCTGAGCAGCTATTTTGAAGACAACAGCATGTAATATAATAACCATTGTTAATTTCCTATTGTTTTGAAATTCTATATTGTTTTTGTTTTTTAATTATCTTTAAAATAAAAGGAACTGGTTGTTGTATTCTGCCTTCCAAAAAATAACCAGATTATCCCATAAATCTTTATGTCCTAGTTCCCAAATGTTTTTTTTTCCCTTGGAATGTACCTTAACTGACTCAGTTATCAAGTGCTGTTCATTAACCATCACACTTACCAATTCTTTTTTTTTTTGGTACCAGGGATCAAACTCACAACCTTGCGCTTGCCAAGCAGGCAGTTATGCCACTGAGTTAAACCCCAATCCCATTTTTACCAGTTCTTGTTGATGTCTATTTCTTTATTCATTTTCCTTAAACTTTTACTTCACGGGCAGTGTTTCACAATATTTTTAGGGCTGTATTAACCCGTTGACTTTATATAGCATTTCTTTCAGATTATTCATTCATTCATCAGGTGTTTGTTGAAAGCTTACTATGTGCCAGACATAGTACTGGACTGAAACACAGTGATGAATGAAGTTCAATCCTTGCTTTCTAGAGACTCACGAATTGGGGAATTTTGTAGTTAAGAGTTAAAAAAAAAATCAAGGGATAAACAAACAAGTACAAACAAATAACAGTATAGTATTTACTGTTTCTTCAAGGTACACATCAAACCACTTCTTCCTAGTTTACTACTTAAAAACTGTTCTAACCCCTAGTGTCTGAACTTTGTAATCCTTCCTTCCTTCTGTAAGAGTTAATTTCTGTAAGTACAGACCTGGCCAACTTCTCTGCGTAGCATACCTGTGAAAACTGAGATCCATCCTTCATAGTACAGTATGCAGGATATTCTGTGTCTGTCTCTTCAGAGCCTTCCCCACTGTCGTACTCTACCTCGGAGGCTGGGCTCCCTTACCCTTTGGTGCTCAGTTGGGTTCAGCCAATGGAAGATAGCAAAAGGAGTTTGGAAACTAGAAAGAAAAAGAGGTCAGGTTGTTTATTCTCTTGATTCTCTAACTGTAGGGTCATTGCTTGACAGTGATTAATTTCCCTATACAGTTACAGTTTAGAAAAAAGAGAGGAGACAGACACACATGCCTGCTCAAGATCTGAGCTTTGGGACCCTTCATTATGTCAGGGAAGTGGGAAGAACGAGCTAGTGAAACTAAAGAGTAGCCAGAGACAAGTAGTAGGAACTCCAGAAGTATGGGGATCCTGAGAGTCAAATGAATGAAATGTTTCATTGAGGCAGAACATTGCAATTCTTGGTACAATCAAATGAATCAAGGACTAATAATAATTAACTATTAGAATTAGCAGTATGGAGGTCATGGGTGATTTTAATGAATGCTTGACATTGTGCATTTAAGCTCTAGTAAATTTATGCTCTTGAAAGTTCTTTGTTTTCGGGCCAGGGATTGAGCTCAGCAGCGTAAGCACCTGCCTGAAAAGCACAAGATTGTGAGTTTGATCCCTGATACCATAAAACCAATAAAAAAAAAAAACCTCTGTTTTCTCAGGGAAATAGAAAGCAGTGTCATAAAGATAGATAGGGAAGAAGTGCTGGAAAGAGACAAGAACAGAAAAGTTATCTAGGAGAATGAAAATTAATGGACAAGAAAAGGTAGCTTAGTTGCTAGGCAGACTTAAGACCCTACTTGTAACTCATAGCCATAAATTTAAAGTGACACCAGTGAGCAGGTACAGTTGCATGTACAGAATAGATGCAAGATTGGATTTTCACTAAGCAAGTGAAATGAAGTGATGTAGAGGCAGGTTAAGAGAGTGTACAAGGATGTGACTTAGGAAACATGAATGTTTTGGATGATGTAGTTTATAATTACCAAATGTGAAATTACCCAAGTATTCATCACATGATGAGTATAGAATAGAATAATGCTGAGTCACAAAAAGAAATTAAATACTGTCACATCCTACAGCCTAGATGAATCTTTTGACAACATTACATTATGCTAAGTGAAAGAAGTGAGATGTAGAAAGACACATACCATGATTCGTTTTTTACCAGGGATTGAACTCACACCTTTGTGCTTGCCAGGCAGGCACTTGGGCTGGTAAGCTAAATCCCCGGCCCCATGATTCCGTTTTTATGAACTGTCCATACTAGGCAAATTGATAGAGAAAAAAGTAATGATAAGTCATATTATGGTTGAGAAGGAAGACTGAGAAGTATCTGCCACATGGGAACATGCTTTCTTTCTTTTCTTTTCTTTTCTTTCTTTCTTTCTTTCTTTCTTTCTTTCTTTCTTTCTTTCTTTTTTTTTTTTGCACAATGAAAATGTTCTGGATAGTAATGGTGAGTCACACAACTCTGTAAATAATCGGAACTGAATTATACACTTTAAAAGGCAACTTTCATGGTATGTGATCTATAGCGCAATGAAAATATCTAGTTCACTAGAAATTTACTCATCTCAAACTCAAATTCAAATTAAACAGCTCAGGAATTCAGTCTTTTCTACTAGTGTAGGGCTGTGGTGAACAAGAAATTCTTATATTACTGAGTTCACAATCTCCTTAGGATTGAAGACTACAAGGCTGCCTTTTTCTTTTTTTTTTTTTTGTATTAACCATCCAGTCTGTTTTGTATTAAAATGTTACTGGCTAAACTGCAAAGCTTGTAACGAAAGATCAACTGTGGCTCTACTTTAATACTCACTATATTCATCCGTCTCCTTCCTTTCTCTCCAATTAACAAACCCATAGTAAGCATTTACTACTTACCGAGCACTGTGGTAAGCACTAGTGATGGAGAGAGGTAGTAGGCTTGGTTCCTGCCCTTGAGTATGTAGTGCAGTGGAGAGAAACTTCCTATTATTAGAAACATGGAACTGATTTCACATTTAAGGTGATTGTTCTTCGGCATCTTCCCATTTTGAGCATTTAGACGAAGAACACATCAAAAGTGAAAGAAATTTATTTGGGTCCTCCTTGAGCTTGAAACATTCTTCTTCTTGCCTCTAGACTTACTTTTGAGGTCTTTCAGCTTATCAGATAAAAACTGATATTTTTCTTCATCTTGATTCTCTAGGCCCAAATATTTTTTAAAATATTATTTAAGCAATGACTCTACATTTGAAACTGTGCCATATGTTAGGAAAGGTGTGGGCCCCAGGACTGTCTAAACCAGAAATAATGCTTACTGTATATTGTGAAGAATAGACATTAATATGTAATTCATACATAGACATGTCATAATACCTGACACTTAGGAGCTGCTCAGGAAATGTACTTTCTTATCACTTGCCAAAGTCTGCAGGCACTAATTTGGAATATGGAAATAAGTTGAGGTTAGAAATACAGAACTAGGTAGACAAACTGATTCCAGAGAAGTAGCAGAGGTGCTATTCATTGGTGGGCATTACTTGGTCCGGAGATAACTGTTTAATAACTTCTGTTAGTATTTTACAAACTATTTAATAACTTCTGTTAGTATTTTACATGTTAGATTGTTACGTTGTAAAATTATAGAAATCTTGACTCCTGGTATATGAAAATAAGTATTTGGATAATGCTTTTTAATGACTGTGAGCTAATTACTGTATACAGTTTGACTCTTGTACTTACCCTAAATACAGTGTTACATGCAGGGCTTTTAATTTACTAAATCTTTTGTTACTTTTCTAGAATGGAGCTGGTTTATCAAAATCTAAAGGAAATAGAATTGGATTTGATAGCACACAGTGGGTACGTACAATAAATAAGAAATCTGTTAATTAGTGTTCTTATGTTTCATTTATCTGTATATTCCCTAAGTAATTGCTGAATGAAGATAGTAACAACAGCAGTTACCTAGGGAATGGGGTAGGTAGTAACAGATCTTTATAGAAATCTTAATAGATCAGTACATACTGTTATTCTCAATGTACTTAACTAGAGGTCAGTTGGTTAATGACAGATCCAGATTTTGTCTGTCTCTGGAACTCTCATTCATTGATCTGTGATGCTTCCCCAAATGAATGAACATCTGAATCAGAATTTGAACTAGGAATAAGGAAAAATTAATGATTAATAATAAAAAGAAGAGGGAAACTAGTAATAGATGTATTATATCTATGCTTTCCAATTTTCATAATCTGCAATTAATAATGTATTCTTAGCTTTTTTCTAAATAAATTTAGAATGAAAAACAGTGCTGCATTACTAATAATATTTATCTTGTTAGTATGTGTTATTTCTTTTGGATACAACTTGATCTTTACTTTGTGTCCAAAGATGTGGAAGGCTTCAGATTAGAATTTACAAGTCATGAAGTAGTGATTAAGTCATTGGAGGCACCAGTTGAACTTCAACTACTGATTTAAAAGTAAAGTCTGGGATATTCTACTATCAGACTTTGTCTAAAGTAGAGATATCCAATGTGAACTTGTAATTAATTAAAAATAGCATATATTTTGCTTTATGAATTAGCGGTAGTCTGAGAGTAAAAGAAGCATGATATTCTTAGAATTTATTTTACCTATTCACTATAATAAAGACTAACTTAAATTTAAAAAGATATTTTGTATACTTCCTCTACCTCCATCCCACCCTTAAGAAGCACACACACACACACACATAATTACTTGAGCTAGATTTTATTTTCCCATGATTAAATAACATATTGTGATTTTAAAACTTACTTTTTAGCAGCTGGGAATATGCATTGGGAGCATATCATAAATGTTAACATTCTAAGATGTGATGATAGTTAACAATAACAAATTTTTTGTATTTTATCATTCCAAGTCTTGGTATATACACTGAAAGAACAAGTTCAGAAAAAAATTGTAACACTGTAATAGCTTCAATGGGGTTAGAAGGTACTGCTTTGTATGAATTAAGCAACAATTTTCTGACAATATCCCCTTACCTTTTAGTGACTAAAGCAGTCAGAGTACAGATTAACAATATTTTATTTTTTGAGCTGGGGCCTTGCTGTGTGTTGCCCAGGGCCATCATTAACTCCTGAGCTTAAGTGATCCTCTTCCCTCAGCCTCCAAAAATAGCTAGAACTGTTGACGTGCACCAAGGTGATTGATGTAGTTTAAAATGAAATTTGTAGTATATCATTTAAAGTGTAAAATAACAAAATAGGGCAACCCCATCTTTTTCATTTGGAAAGTGATTTGTGCAGTAAGAATAACAGATTTTTTAAAAAGAGTTTACTTCAAACATAAATAAGCAAAAAATTAAAAATCATTAAGTTCTTTATGTTCTAACTCAATTACATTACCAGATACTATAAAAATTGTAATTGTTAATGAATCAATATAATATTTGCAAAATCACAGGAAAGGAAGACACTAAAACACTTTTGTTCTGTTTTTCCTAAAGGAATGAAAAGTAAAATCCGATCAATAGTGTAACATTGAGCCCTGATAATTCTAGAATGAGTTGTTAAGACCTAGAGAAAGGTGATCATTAGGAGCTAGACATTTGCTAAGAACAAGTGCTGTAAAGCCCTTTTAGGGTTTGATAAAATTTTAATAGGCTATTTGGTCTCATCATATCCTATTACAGCAAAACATTTTTCATTCTTATAAACAAAATGAATTACTGAAGGCCAGATGATAATATTTATGTTGATTTAGAATTAGTTATATTCAAAATCAACTAGCAACCTATTTCTAAGATGCATTGCTCACTATTGGAAATAACCTGGAAGCTACTTTGAGAAGATGAATTATAAAATCTCTCCTTGTTCCTTCTGTACTCTGTATTCATATTAATGATTATAATGAAGTCATAATTGTCTTTACAATATTTCTATTAAATGTTAAGCTGAGATGCATTCAGCAAATATTTAAGCATCTTCTATGTATTAGTTTCAGTCATCTCATCATTTTTCTCACAAAACCATTTTTTTATTTTTCTAGTCTAATGCATAGAAACCATTAACCCCCCCAAAAAAACACTGATGTATTATCAAAATTTAAAACTGCTCATCAAAAAAGACCCCATTAGTAAAATGAATAGACATGCCACAGATTACAAAATATTGCAAAACATGGTTAATTGACTTTGAAATGCTAAATGGACCTTTTATTCCTGGGATAAATACTACTTGGTTGTAATATTTACTTTTTTGTCTTTGCTTTAATTTCTGGAATTTTTTTTAATACTTTATTAAGTATTTTTATATCTACATTCATGAGGATGGTGGTATATAATTTTCTTTCATTTTTGTATTATTACCAGATTTTGCTAATGTATTATGTTAACCTCAAAATCAGCTAAGAAATACTCAGTTTTCTGAAAGTTTTCATAGAATTTGTTTTCTTCTCTAATACTTTACTGAATTCAACAGTGAATCACCTGAATCTTGAGTTCTTGTTTTATTTTTTAGAGCAGCTGTTTTACTTTTAAATAATGAATACAGTTTTCTAAATAGGTATAGGGCAACTCAGATTCCTTGTCCTCTTTTTTAATTTTATGAAAAAGTAAAGCAAAATTCTATAAAAAAATAAAAGAATAACAGATTGATACACAGCATATCATTATCTTCAAGTTCCTCAGTACAAGACATAAACTACTAAGAATCTTACAAAATAAGAAATGTAATAACAAAACTTTCTTTCCTAGCAATTTTGTTAGATTGTATGTTTAAAGGAAGTTGTCTATTTCATCCAAGCTGGTGAATTTTTAGCAAAAAATTGTTCATTCTGTTTTACTTACGTGCCTCTGCCACGAAGAAATAATGAACATCTTGAAGGCAGAGGTTATTATATTCTTGGAATTTGGATAGTATTCTACACCAAAAAAATAACCGATTCCTATCTTTATCTCATTCTTTTTCTATTCTTAAAAGTCTCAGTATCATTGTCTATTTATGATCTTGTTTGTATGTGTTTTCATAAGTTCCTCCAATTTTGTGAATTAGACCTTTTAAAATGTATTTGTAATTCCTTGTAGAACCTTTTGAAATGCTGTCCATTCCTTTAAATTGCATATTGATGTGTATCAGTTATTCAACTTATCTTTGCTACTCAAAGGCATTATTCACTCTAAAATATAACCTATTATCATTCTGGTTTTGAAATTTTTTGTTTCAGTAGAGGGCCTTATTTACTATCCAGGAGAATTATATTTTAAAATGTTGAAATATTATTAGAAAATCCCCTATGGGAATGAGGAAGTAAGCTGTGTATTTTGTTCTGAATCTTTTGCTTAGAAGTGTTGCTAAACATTATAAATATGAAGAATATAGCACACAATTTATTTTTAGATTTGAAAAGTTGACATTACAGCTTTTAAAAGCTGACAGATCTAATTTCCCTCACTTTTGCTTGAAAACATATAGCAATACCAAGAATAATTTGTAAGCACAAAGTGTTTTTATCTCAAGTGCCACTTCTTCTGTAAGGACTTTTTCTATTAATTTGTAGCTTACTGTTCTGTATGTTTGTTTTAGGTATTTTTAGTATACTGTACATATTTCACCTTGTTTTGTAAATATTTGTTCATCTTCCTTAGAAAACGATACTTTTGAGTGCAGGAACAACAGGTGTTATTAACTTTTTTTTTTAGTGCAGTGATAAGCATAGCATCTATTGGGTAAACACTATACTTATGAAATTGATAAAAATATTTAATAAGTGGTGGTTTGATTGAGTGTTAGTAAAGAAATTGTTTTCTTCTTGAACAGCGTGCAGTTAAAAAATTTATCATGCTGACATCCAGCCAAAACGTACCAGTATTCCTTATTGATCCTGTGATTCTGGAGTTGATTAATAAAAACTTTGAACAAGTCAAAAATATTTCTTATGGTTCTGCTTCAAAGTGCAAGTTTTTCTGTGTTCAAAGAGACTTTACTACATTTGCACTACAATATCATCAATGGAAGAACGAGGTAAGTTGGTTGTTTTTAGATAATGAAATACATGTCTGTTACAAAACAGTATGGGATAAAACCAAATTAAAATGAAAAGTTTTTAAATTTTTCTTAAAATTTTCTATCTCAGTTACTTTTCTCTTGTTGAGACAAAATACCTGATGCCCAAAATGAAGGAAGGATAGGTTTTTTTCTTACAGTTTTTGGAGGTTTCAGTCCATACTTAGCTGATTCCAAGGCAGGTGGCTAAGGGGTAGCCGTTCATGGTGGCTGCAAACATCAAAAGCAAAAGGGCAAAAAGTTGGAGGGGGGGCACGCCTTCTTCCCTCCCTTATATTGTATACCAGCTCCACCCCTGGGCAGATGCGGCATTCACACCACTAGCCAATCCCCGTGCTAGACAAACCAATCACAAACACTAGATTCAGACTGCCTGAGGCTTGGGGGAACCACCTAGACACAAACCATAACATTCTACCCCTGGTCCCACAAAGACTCATGCACATCCTTTATGCAAAAGACATTTAATCCATCTCCAAGAGTTGCCAAAGTCCTAACAGTTTCAGCATTGCTGAAAAGTCCCAAGTCCCAAGACTTCTCCGAGAAAGGCAAACTCTTAGCTGCAAACCCCTGTATAAATGCAAACAAAGTTAAAGACTTCCAACATACAATGGCACAAGATAAACATTACCATTCCAAAAGGTATAAATGGGAATACAAAGGATTGGGACCAAAGCAAGTCCAAAATCCAGCAGGGCAAACATTAAGTCCTGGAGTTGCATGCTCAGCTTCTGAAGCACTCTGGTTGCAAGCTCCAAAAGGCTTAAGTGACTCCACCCCCATGGCACTTCCAGGGGTTTCAGCTCCCACAGCTTCTTTCTTAGGCCCACTCTGCTCAGTCCTTGTAGCTTCCCTTAGATGATCCACATTCCTGGCTTTTTCAAACTTCCGGGTTCTCCACTGAACCTTTGGCTTGACACACAGCTTCACACCCTGCCCTCAGGGGCACACTCCTGGCCTCCCAGGCCTTCTGCAATTGGGGCGGAAGCCTTTTTAACCTCAGAACTCATGTATTCTCCATGCACCTAAAACCAGCACCACATGGATGATGTCGAGGTCTGCTGTCAGCTGCAGCAGTAGCCAGGCTTTCCTCTTTTGGTTGTAGGGGTCAAGTTCCTGGATTACTGGGCACTCTGAATCTGATTGTGAGGAACAGATTCTCTATGCTGCTGCCTTTCTGGAACCTGGTATGACCACTGCCATTTTGGAGCCTTCTGTGGTCTCCGCCACCATTCTGGAACATGGCACTCTGCGGCTTTCTCTTCTGAGCAAAGTCTTTGAGGGTGCAAAGGGTGGATACCTACGATTACTACCCATGATGCCTCCAGGCTGTATTTTTTTTTTTAACCCTCATTTTGGGGGCTGACTTTCAATGGATGGTAGTGAGGGAGCTGTTGTGCTACATAGGACACCCCAACCTAGAAGCGAGTCATCCATGAATGGTTTAGCACCAGGTTCCCCATCAATATGTGTTCCATGCTGCCTGTCTTTGTTATTTTTCTGTTTCTTTTCAAGCATTTGAGATCTCAGCTTTATCTTTGCAGTCCATAGCTTTCCAGCCAAACTCACAAAGTTTTAAATCACCATGCTGGGTTCTTTGCTCTTGATTTGCAACATAAATCTGGCTGAAAGCCCCCAGCAATAGCCATGCCATTGCCTCAACACTGCCTTGAAATTTCTTTTGCCAGATTAGTTAGTCCACTTCCCTTAATCTCAGTCTTAGGCAAAGTCTTTGGATATGAGCACAATGCAAACTTTCTGCCGAGCCATAACACACATCTTGTGGAGTCCAACCACCAGTGCAGTTCTTTGCAGAAGAAACCTCCTGAGCCTGGTCTTTACCAGCAGACTTTCTATCACCCTTCTGATCTCTTGAGCTCTGACCAGACTCTCCCCTACAGAACAGCCTCAGCTGTTGTAGCTCTATGCATTCAGGCAACATCTCCAAACTCTGCCCACAAGCCATTCCCAAAGGCTCTTGAACCATTGTCAGGTACAGTCATAGCAATGACCACACTCCACTGGTACCAAATTCTAGCTTGATTACTTTTCTCTTGTTGCTGGGATAAAATACCTGACACCCAAAGTGAAGGAAGGAAAAGTTTCTTACAGTTTTTGGAAGTTTCGGTCCATACTCAGCTGGTTCCAAGACAGGCTGGTGTGGCTGAGGGGCAGCCATTCATGGTGGCTGCAAACAGCAAGAGCAAAAGGGAAGAAAGGGGGGGCACGCCTTCGTCCCTCCCTTATATTGTATGCCGGCTCTGCCTCTGATACAGCATTCATACCACCAATCCCAGTGCTAGACAAACCAATCACAAATGCTAGATTCTGCCACCTCCATGACTGCATAAGGTTTGGGGTGCAGGGAGGCTACTAGACACAAACCATAACAGTTTCTATAGTGTATCACAAATATATTCAGGTATAAATAATATAATAATGACTGAAGCATATAGGTATAGTTTTATATAACAAGAAATTAAAATATGTGGCTTGTACCACTGGTAGTATATGCATGCCTGTCCTGCATGGTTATAGCCATGCATGTGCCATAGTGGTAGCAAGACATATACAGATTAGAGCCCCATTATGAACTTGTTAATTCTAGGAGGTTTTTTGGTAAAGTTTTTGGGATCTGTGTAGAGGATCATGTCATCTGCAAATAATTTAATTTCTTGCTTTCTTATAAATATCCCTTTTATTTCCTTCTCTACTCTGCTGTGGCCAGCACTTTGAGAACTATATTGAACAGTAATGTTGACGGTTGACATCTTTGTCTTATTCCTGATTTTACAGAATAAACAGAGCTTCTCCCCACTTTTGGTTTTGTCATGGACAGGTTTTAACAGATTGAAATAAAGACTTTCTATACTGATTTGCTTCAGGATTTTTATCATGAATGGATGTTGCATTTTGTCTTGCTTTTTCTGCATCTCTTGAGAGTGACTTTTGTCCTTGCTTCTGTTTATGTGGTAGGTTATATTTATTGATTTGCGTGTGTTGGACCATCCCTGCATCCTTTGGTGATTGATTTATTTTTGATGATTTGTTGCATTCTGTTTGCTAATATCTTATTGAAGATTTTTGCATAAATGTTCATTGAAGAGATTGGTTGTTAGCGCTCTCTTTTGGTTGGGTCCTTTTCTGGTTTGAGAATCAGATTAATGGTTGTTTCTGGGAATTAGTTTGGAAGTACTGGTTCCCTTTCAATTTTGTTAAACAGTTTGAAGAGTATTGGTGTTAGAGTTTCTCCAAAGTTTAGTAGATTTTGCCAAGTGATTTTGTCAAGACCTGAGCTTTTCTTAGTTGGTAGCTTTTTAATTTTTCAGTTTCACTGACAGATGTTAGATCAGTCAGGATTTTTATAATCTTCTTGATTCAGCTTTGTTAGTTCATATGTATCTAGATAACCTATCAATTTCTTCTGAATTTTCCTTTTTTACTACTGATTCTCAAAGCAGTTATCCATGATAGTCTAGATTTTGACACAGTCTTTTGTGATTTCACCTTTTTCATTTCTAATTGTATGGTTTTGGATCTTTTAGGTTTTGATAAGATTGGCTAAGGGTTTGTCTATTTTGTTTAGTGTTTCAAAGAACCAGCTGTTCAAATCATTGATTCTTTGTAGTTTTTTAGTCTCAATTTTATTTATCACTGCTCGATCTTTATAATTGCCTTCCTTGTGCCGTCTTTGGGTTTGGATCGTTGATGTTTTTCTAGGGTCTTGAGACAGAAATAACGAAAAGGTTATTTTATTTGAATGCACTCTTTTTCTGATGTGCTTTTTCACAGCTATAAACTTCTCTCTTAGGACTGCTTTCATTGTGTCCCATAAGTTCTAGTATATTTTATTTACATTATCATTTGATTCTAAGAACTAGTTTCTGACAAGACCTATTCATTATTCAAGAGAGTATTGTTTAATTTCTGTGAGTTTAAAGAATTTCTGTGGTTTCTTTTGCCATTGATTTCTATTTTCATTGCACTATGGTCTAGTAACATACGTAGATTAATTTTGATTCTTTTACATTAAGCATGCTGTATTGGATAGTATGTAGTCAGTTTTGAGGAAAGTCCCATCTGCTGCTGAGAAGAGTGTGTATTCTGTTGTTCTTGGGTGGAATACTCTGTAGGTATCTGTTAAGTTCACATGTTCAAAATCCAACTCTTCCTGTTGAATTACTCCCTTAACTAATACGAAGTGACCATCTTTGACTTTTCTGATCAGTTTTGACTTGAAATACAGTGTGTCTTAAGTTAGGAGTTACTCCTGCTTTTTTCCTGGTTCCTGCTGTGTGTACTATTGTTTTCCATCCTTTTGATTTTTAGTCTGTGAATTTTTTTTGAATTAAATGTATTTCTTATGTACTACATATGATTGGATTTTGTTTCTTAATCCATTCTGCCAATCATTTAATAAGACCATTCACATTGTGAGTTACTGCTGATACTGACTTCTTCCTGTTGTTACACTGTTGTTCTGTTACTGATTTTTCTTCTTCTTCCTTTTTTTTTTTTTTTTTTGTACCAGGGATCAAAGTCACAACCTCACTCTTGCCATGCAGGCACTTGATTGGCTGAGCTAAATTCCTGGCCTACTGATTTATTTTTATTTCTTTATTGTTTAGCTGCTCATCCTTATAGGTGTACTTGGTGGGTTTTTTTGTTTGTTTGTTTTGAGTTATTAGCATTATTGGCATCATCATCTCTTTCTAGGATATCCTTGAGAATTTTTTGTAATGCTGGTTTGGTGGTCATGAATATCTTGAGGTGTTCCTTGTCATGGACATACCTTTTTTCTACATCAGTGTTGAAAGATTTGTAAGGTACATGAGTCAGAGTTGGAAGTTATCATTTAGGAGTTGAAACATTTCAAGGTCTCCTAACTTAAAGGTTTGTTTTGAGAAGTCTGCTGTAATTCTAATGGGTTATCTTTATATGTGATTTGTATTTTTCTCTAGCAGCTTTTAATATTTTGTCCCTGTGATGAACTACAGGGATACCTCGTTGACAAATTTGATTTATTCTATGATTCTGGGAAACAAGATCAATCATCATATTTATCACCTGATGCAGAGTTCACAAAAGAAAGAAAATTTTTGCTGAACACTTCATTTTATGAACTGAATTATTCAGGAACAGAAGCATTTGTAAACTAAGTATTACTGTATTGACCCTTTGAATATTATATGGCATGGAGAGTATTTATTTTGGTTGTGACTGTTTGGGGCTCTATATGCCTCACTTGTCTGTGTGTTTCTTTCTTTATATTTGGGGAAATTTCTGCCATTATTTCTGTGAACAGGTTATTTATGATATTTGTCATTTTTTTATTTTTTAATTATCCCTATTACACTTAGATTAATTGTGGTGTCATCTAGCAGTTGCTGGATCAGTTTTTCATGTTGCCTTTAATGTGTCTTTGAGTAGCTGGGCTTTGTCTAGTTCTAAAATTCTGTCCTCCAGTTGGTCACTTCTGCTGCCCACACTTTCAATTTAATTCTTCATTTCCTAAATTTCTTATTGAAACCTTTTCCTGTACTCTAATTATTTGCTAAACTGGGCATTCATGTTTTGTATCACTTTGTTCAACTCATCTAGTTTTTTATTAGTGTCTTCTGAAAGCTCTTATATCATTTTGGTTATTATTTTCATTATCTATTTAGTTATGTCTTCTGACATCCCAGTGAGTGCCTCTTCTATCTGTCTTCTAACCTCTTTCACTGTCCTTTCCAGTATTTTAGGTGAGTGACTAATGCTGTCCTCCACCTCAGTACTGTGCATTGACTTTTGTGGGGTTGAGAGTTTAGAGAGGCATTTTGCTGCCTTGTTTTCACATTTTTCAACAATTACCAGCCAATATAAGCAGATCAGCCACACTAGTATCTAGCTTATCAGCTACAAGTCAAGCAAGTCAGCTATAATAGTATCTACAAATCAGTTACAGTAGTATCATTCAAGGCAAGTTGGGTATTAACATACCATGAGAACCAATCATGTGTTACCTTTAACCCTAGAGCTGAAATCCACAATGATACTGTAAATGTCAAGACAGCCTGAGTATTGGCCCATAGCTATTTGAGCTAAATGTGACAGTTATATCTCCTCTAATAGTAGAAAAGCATTCAGCAGTGATTTTTATAGTCAACTACAGTGGAACCTCAGTTCATGAACACTTCTGTTTGTGTCAAAAACAGAAGTATTTGGGAAAATTTTGTTTTTGCTTCTAAACTGTACGTGAAGTAACAAACACAGCTGTGGCCATCTCTTCTACATGAACATGGCCATGTTTTCCAGAATCATGGAACAAATTAGGTACCACTGTATTTAAAAACAAATGAAACTTTATGGTTATTCTGTTAAAGATACAGGGTATTGGGGCCAGGGGATGCAAGAAGAAAAAATTGAGACCTTAAAGTATATGATGTGAGAAAGAGAAGAAAGAAGCAGGGCAAAGGGTCCTAGTGGGGGTAGAGGGATGTTAATATAGTTAAGTAAGGATAACAGGAAAAAGTGATGAGAAATAAATAATGGAAAAGGGAGAGAAGAAGTTACAAGATGAATAAAAATATGAAGGAAAAAATTAAAAGGAGACAAACTAGAAGGGGAAAAAAGGGAGAAAAATAATAATTGCAAGAATAGGTAGGAAAGAGAAAGAAACAAGGAAAAAGAATAAAGGAGGGAGAAGACAAGATGGCTGATCAGTGAGCAACAGAATACAAAGCCTCCCAGGAGAAACAATTCATATGCCAGAATAAAATACCCTGGAGAGACCCAGACAGAGGGAGATGGATCCTCTTGACACAGGAAGAAATTAAAATGACACACAGCAGTGCTGAAGTCGGAGGTTGCTGAGCCCAACGGAGAATGGAGCCGGTGAAGGGACATTCATTAATCCACAGTCAGTGTTGGGACTGAGACCCCCCCACACACACAGGAAGGGCACGATCAGATGGGCGACATGTTGGAATCGGGCAGGAGGAGCCTGAACTGGGAGCAACAGTGACTTCAGTTGGTTGCTCCCTCCCCAGAGCAGATTCGTGGGATTTGCATGGACTGGGCCACGCCCCTGGCCAGGACCCAATGAGCTGTCCCAAATTGATTCCCTGCACCTAGCAAGTACTAACTTGGTGAAGGCCCCTGAAGTTTTGTTGGCCCAGTGAGGAGGGGCAGGCAAATAGGGCTGCTGCTTACACCTCAGTGACAAGAGCAGGCAGGAGAGGGCGGAGTTCCCTCGCCAGCATGCTTCGTAGGAAATGTGGCCAACAGAGAAGGGGGCTGGGACCTGTACTGTAACCTGTGTGGAGGAAGCCAGGGCCATGACAGGAGAGAGAGGCAGGAGGAGGCCCCCAGCCCAGAACCCTGAGAGCACTGATCCAGGAGAAGGAAAAACAAGGGAGACTGAGGGCGGCAAACACACAACATCAGACATGGTTTCAATGGACATTAAGAGATATCTTCAGGACCTTGTAGACAAGCTCAAAACTGAAATATTAAATCAGGTAAAGCAAGATATGAGTAGAGTAATAAAAAATGCTCTCAGGAAGCATCTCTCAGGATGATACAGATGGAAGAATGGAGGAACACAAAAAAAGGAGAGAAACATTTGATAAAATATAGAATACATGAAGCAGATTCAAAGAGACTATCAGGAAATTAAAAACTCCATTGAAAGCTGGCAAAACTCCTAAAAAGAAACTAAGGATAGACTATCAAAGCTTGAAGACAAGTTGGCATTGTGTGATCATGAAAGGAAAGATCTCTTAAAAACAACAAGGAAACAGGCAGTAACAATACAAAGGCTAGAAGATGACAAGAGAACCTACAATTTAAGAATAAGAAACATGAATGAAGAAGCAGGAATACATACAGGTGTATTACAAAGGCTATTCATGGAAGTAATCAAGGAAAACTTCCAAGCATGGGAAAAGAAAATGACATTCGGTTGTGTGAGGCATACAGAACTCCAGCCACCTACAACCAAAACAGAGCTACACCCAGACGTATAATAATCAAGATGCCAGGAATTCAATATAAAAACAATATTACAAGCCATCAGAGAAAAGAAACATTACCTATAAAGGTAAGCCCATCAGAATCACAGCTGACTTCTTAACACAGACCATCAGATCAAGAAGAGGTTGGGGTGAAGTGTTACAAGCCCTGAAAGAAAATAAGCTCCAGCCCAGATTGATGTACCCTGCAAAGCTGTCACTAGAAGTTGATGGAGAACAAGATGCTTCCATGACAAAGAGGAACTGGGGGAGTTTGTGACCACCAATTCAACCCTACAGAGAATACTGAAGGATATTCTAGAGAGAGAAAAAAAATACCAGAATTTTAGGAACAGTGGCAGAAAGGCCTCAGTGGGGCAGGAAGTAGAATGAAAGAGAAAACTATACAAACAAAGGCAGAAAAATAGCATAGCAGAAATAAGGCAGAGAAGGATAGCTAGAAACTATAATATAGATGGTCTTGATACACTATATTGTAAATAGTGCACCAGGATTTAAAACCCACATTACCCACACTACTCTGCTTAGATGTGTTATATTCTGTTCTAGTCATTTTTACCTGTACTAGATTTGAGAGCACAGACAGTAATCCCCAAAATAACAGGATATAGTACAGCAATCATCCTTAATTTCCTATTAACTTAATCTAAAGCTCTGTAAAAACCTACACTGTTTTATCATGACTGATTGTAATCGAATCTGGTTTGTTGGATCGCTGTTTTGTATTGATAGGTTTTATTCAAAGCTGTTATGATTGATAATATCAAGTCTGAGAGTATAAGCAACTGCACTTAAGATGATAAGATCCACTAGAATATCCACTATGGTTTGATTATTACCTGCCTTTGAAGTTTTATACTGTATACAATGTTTTATTTTTATTAATATTGTTATTTACTGCTATACACAATTATACTGCTATATTCAATTATGCCTGATGATATAGACATTCTATTGAAGATAATAAGAAACGACATAGCAATCATTGTAGATCACCTTGTACTGTGGTTTTATAGGACTTTTTGGTTTCATGTTTTTATAGGAATTTGTTTTGTTTTGTCTTGTTAAGTTTTGTTTTTCCCTCTAATACAGAAAGTATAGAAATACATGCAGATATTCATGCATGCGTAGCTGTTTACACTCTCACTGTTTGACTATCTACTTTGTATGCTTTAATTTTGCAACTTGGGCTACTATTTCTAAGAGGACAATATGCAATTTTAACTAGTGATTTCTTATTGTTTATCTTTTTTTTTTTTTTTGGAATTCTGTATTACCTCTACCCTTTACATTCTTTTGTTTCTCTTTAAATAAAATTAAAAAAAAAAAAAGAATAAGGGAGAATTCCCCTGCCCTCTATTGAGTAGTGGGGGAAAAAAGGAAAGAGTAAACACACACACTCCAGAAAAAAAGGAGAAAGGTAAGAAAAAAGTGAAAAAAAAAAGGCCCGTAAAAGAAAAGAAATTCTCCCGTTAATTTGGGTGCATGACTTTCTTCTAGAATCTAGTTTTGGGGCAGAGTTCCGGTCAAGATGTGCTCCTCTCACCCTGGTAAATAAAGGTAGTCAGACCCCATAGCCCTGCTGGATGCACGCATCAGAGGGTAATAGGATAAGACCACTAGTGCTGACTTTTAAATCCCACGCAGCTCAGGCAGAGCCTGGCCTTGGACCACAGGAGCTGAGTCAGTGGTGTTTAGCCTCAAAGCCTCAGGGGACTCTTTCCAGCCTGTAGTCTGCCTGCTGCATCTCAGGCTGTCCTTCACCCAGTTACTTCAGGAATGTTAGCCCTGGAGTGGAACCAAGTGTCTGCTGCAGGTCCCCAGTTCAGACTCTCGGCACATTCCTAGAATGATGTCCCAGCAAGCACTCTTCAGGGAAAGACAGATGTTTGTATTGGGGTCACTCAGCAGCTGTTGTCTGTAAAAACACTGGTCGCACAGTCCTTCGCTCCTGTTGCAGATCCCAGCTGCTGCAGGTTCATTTCATTCTGCTGTGAGAAAGTTTTCCTTTCACTTTGTCACATCAGTTGAAGCGAGATGTTTGTAACCATGATGAGCCACAGTAAGCCACTCACAGCCACTCTGTCTGCCAGGAAAGTACAGACCTTCTCTTCTCTGTGATGTGCTGTTTCTTCTGTGCCTTTTATTTTATTTATTTTTTGGCAGGGGATGTCAGGTCTCTCCTGGCTCTTAGAGAGGTTGGTTGTTGCAACTCACCACTCGCATTTTTTTTTTTTTTACTTTACTATTTTTTAAAAAATGGTTTCCAAAAACTGCATTCTTAAGATTTAGCCAGTCATGCTTTTCTCTGTCTATTGTTAGTGCCTAAGGGTTTTTGAGGTGACCTCTCTCCCCCAGAGGTTCGTGTGTATGTTCATCCCAGACCAGTTACCATCCAAACCGAGATGTATGCTTGCTCCCATCGGTAGGTGGGCACACTGTCAGCCCGCTGGTCTCTGCTGGATGTGAGCTGCGGGTTGAGAGTCCAGGTGGGCTATTGAACTTAATGTCAGCATTCGTGGGATCTGATTGTTCCTTCTCTCTGGAGCATTGTCTTCGCCTCTGCTGCCCCGTGCCAAGGGGATGTAAAATGTGGAGCCACCTTGGGGCTTACTGACCCTCTCACCCTTCATTTGGTGGAGGCCCCACATTCAGTTCATAGGCATGCTTGCTTGAATGGGGCTCCATACTGCGTGGGCCTGCTTGCTCATGTGGGTGGGCTCCCGTGACCGGTACTGACCCTCTCACCCTTCATTTGGTGGAGGCCCCACATTCAGTTCATAGGCATGCTTGCTTGAATGGGGCTCCATACTGCGTGGGCCTGCTTGCTCATGTGGGTGGGCTCCCGTGACCGGCACTGGCCTGCTTCCTCTCGTGGGGAGACTGCTTGTGTGTTTTGTTGGCATAAGTTTTCTACAATATTTGTTGATCTTTTTTTCATATTTAAGAACAAGAGACTGCAAACTAATTGGAAGTGGGGTTTTTTGTTGTTTGTTTTTGATTTTTTAGCAGTTAGGCTTCATTAACCAGTGACTTTTCTGTAGGGTATTGAATGTCCCAGTGTTTGCACTGGGGAAACTTTCACTGCTAGTACTTGCAAGCCATCGCTACCGAGTTGTTTGATTTTCTCATAGAAAAATGCAAAGGTTACACGTTTTTACAAAGAGCATTGTATGTCTTTTATTTCCCAAAATGAAGTTTGTAGAAGTTATAACCCCTCTGCATATATAACCCCAAATCAATGTATTATCGTACATAAACTATGTAGAAAAAAAGGAAGTAGTGTATATTTCAGTGTTAAATACTCACATATTTATTCTGGAAAATAAGATAATGCAGTTTTTCAATTTGTGATTATCTGATAGAACATCTGAAATTATGTAGGACACAGGATATATTTTCATATTTTTGGATTAAAGAATGTCTAATGTTCCTAACCTGTGACTAAATGTTGATGTATCATTATAACAAACCAAAAATATCGCCACAAGTTTCCAAAATATCTCAAGTGCAATAACATTTGCTTTGAGAACTATTAATTTGAAGGAAAGGAAATATGCCACAATTGGCTAAACTATTATGACTAGTGTCTGTGGAACCAGCAAAAAGGTCAACTATACCCAGAATAAGCACAAAAGTAGGCACATCCTTTTATACATATGACATTCTCTTAACGTGGGGCCAATTAGATCCTTAGCTCTAATTACAGTAGGCTTCATTTGCATGTGATTTTTCTTTATTGGTACTGTTACCATAAAGTGGGAAAACCATTGGTAAGGCAACAGGGAGAAGTTTTCTGCAGCATAGCCTTAAAGTAGACCTTTGCTTGATCAGAGCAAATACTTTATTTTTTACTTTTTCTTATGGTTATATGAAACCAAGCTTTTTCATTCTACCTGGTTTGTCTGTTCATTTTTCTCTCCTCTCTTAACCAGTATCAGATTTCTTTCAAGATCTGGCTAGACTATTTAAGTTTTCATGGATTTACCAATTTAAAGAGCCTTCTATTCTATAATAGTATTGTAATGTCTTTTCTTGGATTGGTCACCATCACCCCCAGTCAGTGCTTTCTGCTTCTTAGGTGTATCATGAACAAAAAAATGTTTACAGTCGATAATTCTGATATAAGGAGAATCAAGGCAAAATTGTATTAGCTAGGATAGGTTACATTGTTGCCATTAAAAGAAGCTCTATAATATTACTAATTTACCACAAGAAAGGAATATTTGTGTTTGTACAAAATCCATTGTGGATGATCCCAATCACAGATCTTTCTGGGCAGCTCTCCCATAGGCAGTAGCGCAGGCTGTTTCATTTGTATGGTATTCTCATCTTGGGAGCTATTTGCTTTCTTACATGCGAATGGAATGAGAACATGGGACGTGGAGTTTTTGAGGGCCTAAAAGTAGTGTGTGATACATCTATCTACGTTTCTTTGACCAGAACACAAATTAGCTCTATATTCAGAAAGGAAACCATGCTTAGGGGTGCATACCTGTAATGCCAGCACTCAGGAGGCTGAGGAAGGAAGACTACTGTAAGTTTAGACCAACCTGAACTCCATAGCAAGACCGTGTCTCCCCCCAGCCCCCCCCCAAAAAAAGGAAAAGACACTTAACAGTACTGGTTAGCACTGTCTACTAGACTTAGTCACTTTGGTTTATTTAAAAAACATAAACAAAAAAAATATCTTGATTACCTGCTGGGTACTAAGCACTGTTGATACCTGTGGTTGAGGAACTTAGACTCTCAGAGGCGTTTAGTCATTTAAACAGACAGTTTAAAAACAACACGATAAATAAGAATATGGATGTTTCTGTGTTTTGTAAGAACATGGATGAAATTACATCGAATTCAAATGGCAGCATTGAAATACAGTAAGTGATATGAAAAAAGTGCTCTTGAAAAATGTTTCTGAATGCAATGGCCAGTGAGACAAACTTCAGCACCCAGTTCATCATTTTATAACCTTAATGTCTGGAGTTAGAGTTTCATTTTCCATGACTGTAGACTAGATATAATATTTCCCTTGTTAATCTCACAGTTTCTGTAGTTGTGTAGACTAGAGATATTGTGTTAGATAATAGGAGGGACCTAAATTTGGGTTGGAAGAGACCTAAATGCTTATAGTGCCTTCATATCTTCTTCTGCTTTAGATCAGAAACTTGACTTTTATGATTCTGTTTCCTTATCTATAATACTTGTACAGTTTACATTATATAGAATAGAAACCATGTGCAAATGCAGTCATATAAATGAAAGTTCTTTGGAAATTATAAATTCATATATATATAACAATACTTACCTATGATAGTGATTGTTGAAATTAGTACTAAAATCTGCTTAGCTACTTTTCTTATTGCTAAGCCTGACACCCAAAGTTAAGGGAAGAAAGATTTATTAGCTCTCAGTTGGTAGAAGTTTCATTCATTGCTGGCTGTCTCCAAGGCAGAGAAGCATAAGAGAGGAGCATCACAGAGGAGAAACCGCGCATGGTGGGCAGAAGGCAGCAAATTAATGAAAAGCAAGCAATGACAGCAGCCCTCCTTCTCTCCCTTCCCATTACAACACACCCACAATCATGCCATATCAATCAGGGGAACTACTTTGTAATCACAACACCGTAATCCCAGCATCACACAGTCTAGATCTAGCCACCTCTGGAAAGTCTCACCAGGGACTGCATGATAGTATACACAAACCGTAACATCTACCACATAAGTTAGTCTTGCTATATTAATTTATACCCAAATGATGTTGAACATGTACTTTATCTATATTACTTTTCAGTCTTTATTAGTCTATTTGAATTATAATGCATTTTCTTGCAACATTTAAAGTGTTAGGATTTCATAATTGGAAATTTAAAGTGTTTGTGGTATTAATGTTTACTTTTGAGAAACTGACCAGACAACACTAAAATGAACATTCTCATTTTAAGGAAGAAATTTATATCAACTTAGTTTTCATAAAGAGAATCTTTGAACATACCTTCTGTGATACATAGTTTCTCTTTTAGCTACTTACTTTGTTCTCTCACCAGAACCTTCTGCTCATATTCCTCATTAAATCTTTTGGTGAGGAGCAGATTAACACAGAAATACGGCTTTCATGCAGTGTAACAGTCACTTTAGTTTTGCTACTGTTGTTTGGTTTTAAATATTCAGGCTGGATAATTTATTTGATTTTAGGAAGGCTGGTTTCCAGTAGCTGAGAATATGGGATTTCAGTGCCTGAAGACTGAGAGCAAAGATCCTCGCCTAGATGGGATAGACTCACTTTCTGGAACTGAAATCCCCCTGCACTGTATCTGTAAATGGGCCACACATGCCATCCACCTGGTGGTCTTTCATGGGAGAAGCGGAAGCTACCTCTGGCATGGCCATCTACGACTCAAAGGGCACATTGACAGGAAGTTGGTTCCTTTTCGAAAGTTACAGTTTGGTCGTTACCCTGGAGCTTTTGACAGGTAAGTTTAGAGCCAAAGGAGAAAATAATAAATGAGCATTGCCTGGTCACGAATTCTTTTTTTTTTTTTGTATTTTCTAATGACATTAATATATAATTTACATGAATGATCATAGAAACATTGTTTATAGTCTTCCCTGTTAAAGGCAACTCAGAGATCCTTCAACAATAAAAGGATAAACAAAGATGGCAGTGGAGGAAGTTGGTTTAGGATGCAGTACAGAACTGTAAGGAAGCAGAAAAGATTGAATTTTTGTGGTGGAGAATTGGGTTTTTTAATTTGTTATTTTATAATGTTATGGAATAAATACTTATGTATATATTTTTTAAACTGTGTGCAAAAATAAATCTTTAGCTATTAAAATAAAAAATATTTCTTCTGAAAAACAGTTATAGGAAGGGACTTGCATAAAGTTTATAGTTGCAGGATAAAAAGAAACATTCTTGAAATTAGACAGCAAACATGAAGTTTCTAACCTAGACCAGAATGTGACATGAAGGTAGCAATAAACATTTGTCTTTTGCCTTAAAGTTTACCATGCTTGTGGAAAATTTTATATTGAAAACCTTTCTTGGCAATTTCCATTCTTATCTGTTAATATTTAAGAACTATAAGAGTATGTTTATTTTCGTATTTGAAAAACAACTGGAAAAGATATTTAAAACTGAAGCCATCTACATTTTGAGTGTTTGTGAAGTCAAGCTTTTTCTGAACCAATCCATGTTTTTAGGAATAAAATCAACAAAGAAAGAGTGGGAAAGAGAAAATAGTTAATACTGGCTTTTCATGATTTTCATCAAAATCTTAGCTCTATTCTCCAACAATTTTATGCACATGTTTTCTTGTTCTATATTTTAAATAAATATCTTAGTGAAACATTTTAATTTAAAACCTTATTTCAAAGTTTAATCAGTTAAATTAAAAATTGTTGGTCAATAAATATCTGATAAATAAGTGTGCCCATAGATATAAACTATCTCTATGTTGTATAGTTTATATAAAGAAGAATGGAAAAGTCTTAAAGAATATTTGCAAAATGTGGAGTCCAGGAGGGAGTAAGACTGATTCCCAGATAGCATTTTGCCTGTAACAAGACTCTCAAACTATCATAATTTACTTATGTGTCTTATGTGCTAAAAATATTTACTGCTCCAAAAGTGAATTGGTAATTTAAAATTATGTCACTTCTAAAAATATCAAAGTACGTATGAATACGTCTAAAAGTGTTTTTAAGATACATTAGCCAAAATACTTATAACTCAATTGCTGTTTGGCACCAGATTTTCAGACTTTCTTACTATAGTTCATAATTGCTGCCCAAGATAACTGAAGAAAAATAGTTGAAGTTTAACTATTTTCCTAGTGTTTAATATTTTGAAGAGGCTGCCAGCATTCTGGATCAAATCCTTCTAATAAATTTTAACTCTGTTTTCAGGCTAGAGTTACAGCAAGTTACCCTAGATGGACTAGAAGTCCTCATTCCAAAAGAGCCAGTGCACTTTCTGGAGGAAATACCACACTCTAGATTTATTGAGTGTAGGTACAAAGAAGCTCGAACATTCTTTCAGGTTAGAGACAAATTATGTACTTTCAATATTAAGGAAAGGATGTGTGTGTTTTTAAAAATCTGGGCAGAGAGACTGAAGGGACTTGCAGAAAACAGGTAAGACATACATTTCATTTCATTCATTTTCTCCTAATTTGTTTTCTTTTTTTAACTTTTAAAAAATAGATTAAAAATTAGTGTTGAAAAACCATTTCTTTCCTAAATATATAAATTTGTATTTATTGTTTTCTTTGAATAGACCAATATATTTAGCACTGGCCTTGGTTACTATAACTTAAACTTTATAAAAGATGGTGAATTCTTTTTTGGAAGCAATCCAAGTAGAATGAAGCCACTGTGAAAAATGGATCTTGTAGATTTAGAACAGACTTGATGAAAAAATACAGTTTTTCTCAGCATTTTGGCACTTGAATATGAGGTTTTTTTCTTTATGAAGTTTTATGAAGACAAATGCTACACAAAGACCAAGTGCATTTTGAACTTTACTTTTTTCTGCTGCTTTGGTGTTCATCTCAATAAACATTTATTGAAAGTTTGTTTCCAAGCTTCTGGGTATATAAAGATGATTTTTGAAGGGCATGAAAGTTCAAATCTTAAGAGATAACATGAAACCACCAATACAATGAAAACACATAAATTGGCAGTGGGGTTTTGGTACCCTAATCTTTGTACTTGCCTTTTATTTTGTCAAGTTTTCTGCCGAGAAACTATATACACAAGGACAAGAATGGAATGAAGGGCTGGAGATATAGCTCAGGGGCATAAGTGCCTGTCCGGCAAGTGTGAGGTCCTGAGTTCCCTTCCTAGTACCAAAAAAAAAAAAGGAACCAAAAACATGTCGTACACTTTTACATTACCACCAAATGACGAAGACCTACAAATGTTAGATTTCTCTGGCATGGTACGCTGGCATCCAAGATGTAGACCTGATGGTCCAGGGGGGCTTCTCAAGCCCTATTCGTTTAAACTTGTAGTTGTTAGGCTATAGAATTTACTGATCTTAGTGGAGGGAAACCTAGAAAACTTGCTTACTCTAGTAGGCAAATTCTGCCTGACATACTCTTTTTTTTTTTTTTTTTGGTACTGGAGATCGAACTCACAACCTTGCCCTTGCCAGGCAGGCGCTTAAGCCACTGAGCTAAATCCCCAGCCCGCCTGAAATATTCTTACCACTTAGTAATAGGAGGTGGAAAAGGGTGAGGCTTGGTGCTTAAACCTAACTCCCCACTCTTCCTGTCGTAAGGGAGTTTGCTCTGGTTGCTGCTTGTGTTGCAGTTATCACAGGGTTATTCACCTCCATAACCCAAGTCTATCACAAAACCTGGCTCAAAGAAAAGATCCTATAGATATGAGAAAATGTATAGAGAATAAGGTGCTCATCTAATTAAGTGACTTTTAAGATCTCTTACTAGAATGAAGCTACCTACCTAACAAGAATTTGCTCATATTCAGTTGCCCTTCTCATTTGGTGAAGTGTTTCAAAGTACTGAGAAACCATTTGAGTAATGTCATCCTTTGGTTTTTTTAAGGTGTTAAGGGTAGTGTTTAAAATAACATCAGATAGAGAGACTATAAGTTTGTTCATGACATGCTCAAGGGAAACTCTACTCATTCATTACGGTTTTTTGTATCCTTCCCTTGTAGCAAGGCCGACTTACAATTCCTAATTTGTTTTTCTTTCCTGCAATTGAATTGATATTATTGATACATCTAATAGTATTGGGATTGATAATGGTTTTGAATCCTTGTCCTATTAAATGTTTCATTCATCGTCATATCTTGTGTTAGAAAATTGATTAAAAATAGCAAGATGGTCCCTTTCAAATTAGACATACATGTATTTGAACACTTGATGGCGCCAGTGTTAAATACAATGGATGCTCAATGTAAATCAGGGAACTAACCTAATAAACTTTGTAAAGCAGCCTCCTAGCTTCTTTTTTTGAATGTTTTGTAAATAATTTCTGACTTAGCTAAAAATTGAAAGTACAATACAAATAACACTTTTTTAACCTTTTTAGGAGTAAGCCATTGAGCAGATGCCCTGTAACCAAGTAATTAAAAATAATAACATTCTTCTACATGTCCTAATGTAAAAATTAGAAAAGTAACACATAGATTATTGCACTGGATCTTCACTTACATTTTTCTGAATATTCTATTAATGACATTTGTAATAAAAGGAATCAGTTTAGAATTACATATTACACCAATTTTATTGTTGTTTTGAGGAGTGGTCTTTTTTTCTGATCGCCTTTAATCTGGGACAGTTTCTCAGTACTTTATTGCCTTTTATAATTACAATACTTTTGACGATTGTAGGCTAGATATTTTGTGAAATATCCCTCATTTGGTGTTTATCTGGTTTTTCCTTTTGGTAGACTCATATTAAACATTCTTCAAAGGAATAATGATGCTGTACCCTTATCACCATATTCTGTTAGATGTTGATTGATTTTGATTTTGCCTATTACTATTATTATTCACATCATTCCCAAGATTAAAATACAGTTTGCTAGCTTCACTTAGAGGAAGTGTTCTGAATCTGTTTACTTTTAATTATTTTCTCAATCCACTGAGAAGTTCAGAATTAGGTTGGCATACATCTTCCTGAACTTGATTTTGATTCAGAAAGAAAGAAAATAATTTAAAACTGATCAAAAAATAATACATGAGTTTCAGCTTGTTGAATTTCAAGGAAAAACCAGAAGAGAATGTGGAAATTTCTGGGCACCTGGACAAGAAATATGTACAGTTATATTTTTGTTCTGAAACCTTGTAAAAAAAATTTGATCTTTGGTTTCCTCATCTGTGAGAAAATAGGTAGCTTTTATCATCTCGTTTATCGTCTTTTTATTAGGGGGAAAGGTTTGTGTTTTGGATCCACTGTTCTTGACATTATGTGCCCATTGGCAAAACAGGAAAGATTAAAATGGGAATAACATTTAAGATATTAAATTTTTATGTTTTTCTAGAAGCAGGGTGATTCTACGATTTACAAAATGTGATTAAAATACAGGGTGACTGTTTAAACCTACACCTTGAAACTGTGAGCTTCAGGCTTTTTCTACTACAAAAGCATAAAAATGTGTCTCTCATTCCATTCTAGTGTCCTAAAAGAAATTAAAGCTCTGAGAAAAGGGTTGTTTTCACATTGAGGGCATCCTTTTGTATGTAGATCACAACTTACCTTTAGGAAACTCCCTTCCCTCAAGACCCTGAAGTCCTAGTCCTTGTAATTTGTAGCATGTGTGTTCCAGGAACTGTGTGCGTACTCCTATGATATTATGAAAGAATCGTAGGGTGTTTTAGGACATTGTAAGCATGGATGGGACTTATTCAATCTTCTGTTCATCTCCCACTCTTCAATCTGAATTGGTCACATGTTATTCATACATGTCAGGCAGCTTTCTAAATGTGTAGCTACATGATGGAGAGAAGCAATACCTGCTCATGGGACCATCTGTGCAGTCCAGAGGAAGAAATAGCAATAAAATCACCAATTACAGTTTTCTAAAGTCTATATTATATACCTGTTATAAGCTCATTGCGGAACAGATTCATTTTGCTTATCTTTGTATATGTGGTACCATACATAATTCTTTGCCCCCTAAATGTTGAAATGAAGGGGAACACTAGGAGAATAACGACATTTTCTTCCCGGGAAAATCAGGGACTGTTTCTCAGAGGTTAGAACTGAGACTTAAAAAATTTTCTCAGTCAAGGGCATAACTGAGAGAAAAGGCAACATGTATAAAGTCACAGAAGTTAGAAGAATTGTGGTAAACGGGGGATACTTGCTGTGATACTAAATGGATGTAGGTTAGATAAGGCCGGGCCACTTGTCAGGGACCAGTTGTCCTTGTGTGCTAGGCTAAGTAGTTTCAGTTTTTGTCACACACATAGTAAAGCATCATGAAGAACTTAGGGTATCTTCCTTAGTCCCAGGACAGTAAAACTTAAGAACACCAGAAAAGAAAAATGACTATATAGCTGCAGTAGTACTAGTTATAAAACTTTGTACTTTGCAAGGCATTTTTCTCCTTAAATCATCACATCAGTCCTGCAAATTGTAAGTATTATCCTTAAGTTATAGATGAAGAAATTAGATATATGGCAGTTTAATGTTTCATTCTATGACTCATTTGGCCAATATTCAGGCACTGTTGTAGGCACCAGAGATACATGAAAAATAAAATGAAGCTTATATTCATTGATATGCCCTGGGTTACAGCTGGAAAGAAATGATGCAGATTTGAATGTAGATAATCTAATTTAAAATCCACTGTACTCTTTCTACTGTATTTTACAATCTTTATAGACTATAATCTATATAGTATACTGTGCTATACTGTTTTGTACAATCTATAAAGGATGAAAATATCATTTAATTTGTTTCAGTTATGCCTTTAAATTTCTAACAATTATGCTTATAGCATAAATTTCTAGTAATTTGAAAATAATACCAATAGCTGCTGGTCTGTTAATCTATAGCAGTACCTTGATGATAACACTGTGGAAGCTATGACCTTTCAGAAGAGTGCAAAGGAATTACTGCAGCTAGCAGCCAAAATTTTGAACAGATTGGGAGTACAATTCTGGCTGAGCAGTGGAACCTGCCTAGGTAAGATTCTTGCTTTATATTTGTCGTTTTGTCATTTTACCCTTTTTGACTTTAGAGACGACTGTGTGAGATGACAGAACATTAGTGATATTTGAAGTTTAATATTCAGAGACAGAGTAAACAGTACCTTGAGCAAGGATCTGTAGATTCTTTAAAGAAATAAATTTCAGAAATTATTCAGAAATATAAAACAGAATCTTAGGAAGGTCGTATCTGTATTTATAAAAAATGATAAGTAATGTGTATAAAATTTATATTAGAACATATAGGCTACAATTGATTCTCAAGAAATTCCTAACTTAGTATGTTATTTCTTTCCCAAAAATTATTATTGCCTTTTTAAAAAATTGTATTCTGTTCCTTTACTTATACATCATACATCCAGTTTGCATCACAACAGAAGTTTCTAAGGAGAGGAAGACTGAAAGAAGTATCATAAGTTGTCTTCAAGAAACCTTTTTCACATCATTGATAGTATCAGTAATTAGTTGTCACTGTTCGTCTGAAATGGAGAAGTACAGACTTTTTTCAGTGGCTTAGTAAACTTGCTATTAGAATCTGAGAAAGATTCCTGGATCTTCAACCACTATTCATTAGATCAAACTTCTTCAAATTTAAAATAATTTAGAATCTTAAATTGTGGCATTTTTTCCCATCTTCACTGTTTAACTGTAGTTTATTTTAACTATAGTTGTTCAAAAGTTACTACACAATTTACTGTCCAAATTAGGAGACTTTTGTTTTTTTTTTTTTTTTTGAGACAGGGTCTCCCTATGTAGCACACACTGGCTTTGAACTCACAGTGATCCTCCTTCCTCAGCCTCCCCCAGGCTGGGACCACAGGCATACACCAGCATACCTGGCTAATCCAGGAGACTTTCGAGAGTGAAAGTAAATACCTTAATTAATTATGTTGGTACAGTAAGTGTAAACTAGAATATATGGTCATCCTAGTTATGCTGTGCAGATTTCATGGTTCTTCCTGTCAAGGAGCTTACCATTAAAGTAAACCAGAGAAGGAGCATTTCTCACACATTTTTACATGAGATTTGCTTTAAGGTTTAACTTTTTTAGAAACAAAATTGTTTTGTCATCTGTGTTATAAAAATATTTCTTAATAATTTGTTATGATTCAATTTGAGGTTTTAGCTCCATGGTTTTCTTTTCTTTTCTTTTCTTTTTTTTTTTTTTTGTTGTTGTTTTTGATACCGGGGACCGAACTCACGACCACGCGCTTGCCAGGCAGGCACTTAAGCCACTGAGCTAAATCCCCGGCCCTGGTTTTCTTGATTTAAGAATATTTATGGCCGGGGATTTAGCTCAATGGCATAAGCACCTGCCTAGCAAGTGCGAGGTCATGAGTTCAATCCCCGGTACTGCAAAAAAAAAAAAAAAAAAAAGAATATTTATGGAATGAGGGAGCTATATTAGATGACAAAGAAATCTTCCTTCTTAATAGTTTAAAATCAACTGGTAGAATTACTTTAGAATTCCAAATAATATTGCCCAGTAGCAGGGCCTGTTAGGACAGTTGTAACTACTATACAAGTCTACAATTGTATTTACTTTTAAAACAATTTGAGTGGAAGGATTGGTAGGATGAAAGGGAAAACTTGGTAGTCCTTAGAAATATTAGAGAATTTTGTTTTAGAAAAATGTTGCAGCAGCTAGTTGAGAAGTAGGTATGAGCTGTTAGGGTCTACAAATTATGTACTCAGGAAAGGTAATACTGATTAAGAGAGCTAAATATTTTATCATATCTACATCACTAATGTTAAATGATGACTAAGTGCCAGCAGGCTGCGTCACTAAATGTTAATGATCAAACATTCTAGACAGCAGCTGAAGTTTTTAAAATGGGTGGTCCAGTTAACATATTGCTTAAATAATGGTTTATTCAGAAATTAAAATATATCGTGAAAGTTTTAGAGGATGTCTGAGTGCTCAAACCAGTTAAAAAATACAAGTAGATGCGTAGGTACATAGATAGAGAGAGAGAAAAGGAAGAAGTTTAAGGATGACTCCTGTGGCTGTCTCCTAATTTGGGATTTAATTTAAAAACAAATTGGCAAAGAACTGTAAGTCTAATCCTGTGAAATAAAATCCATTGTTTTAAAGAGTATCCATTGAAATGACTAATTTTTTCAGATTTAATTAAAAAAAAACTTACATGTCCTTTCTTTTTTTAGGATGGTATCGGCAGTGCAGTATCATTCCTTATAGCAAAGATGTTGACCTAGGGATTTTTATACAAGATTACAAATATGATATTATTTTAGCATTTCAAGAGGCAGGACTTCCACTCAAACACAAGTTTGGGAAGGTCAGTAACAAAAATTGGCTTTGTTTTTCAACTACTATGTCTCAGTTTTAAAAGTTATATTAAGAACTCAGACATGGCTGAGAACACTTACGTAAGTTTATCACTCAATATTAACCAGGATACGTTCAGCAGAAGCTTGTTAGTACTTGTGATTTCTGCACAATTTAAGGAAAAGCTAGCAAATCTGGCCTTTAATTGACAGTAAAAAAAAAAAAAAAATGGATACTGGACCCTTGTAAATGAATTTATAGCCACTGTATTGGACAATGAAATAATACCAAATTAATGTAAAAAGCAGAGTCCTGCTCACCCTTATGAATTTATATTTTCTAATGAATAATTTAATTTTATTTTCCCTTAGGAATGGATATGATTATAAACACAAATGTTCTATTGATTGCTAGAAACAGTACTTGAATTTCTTGTTTATTGCATATGTCCTGAGTTGTAGAAGTCTCTGAAGGGGTCAACAAGAGATAGGTCATCATGGTCTAGGTGTAAACTTGCCCTAGACAGTTTGATTTTTTTCTCTTAAATCCCTTTCCACAGTTGTCTTGTGTTTAATTTGCTTGTTCTCTGGAAGGTATTATACTGCAAAGAAAGTAGAAAAATATTTAGTTTGTATTAAATTATTTCTCCTATAATAAATAACAATTCTAGTTTACTAGAACAACTAAATAAAATTTTATCCTAAGATCAAAAAAAAGTAAAGGAGCTTAGTCATTCAGCAGACATTTGCCAGACATTTGCTGTATGTCTGGCTTTGCTCTGTACCCGAAACACAGAGATGAGTAAATTAGTGTAACTCTTAAGACTTCATTGCGTAATTGGAAGGGGAAGAAAATATAAATTATTATATGATTGGTACTATGACAGACAAATTCCTAGATCCAATAAGAGCATAATTATTTGTGGGATGTTTCTGTAGGGAAATTCTGTCATTTCTTTCCCTGTATCTTAATTTTTTTATTTCTTGTTCATGTAAATGATATGATAGGTGTTATGTGTGTGGCTATGTATAATAACACTTATTTATTGATTGCAATGAAAAACTTATTTCGTTATAGTCTTTCTTGGTTTATTAAAGGGAGTAATTTTTTTTTTCCTTTCTTACCTTCTTTAGTTAGAAAAGGACTCCAAAAGGTGATATTCCTATTTTCTCTGGAGAATGATAATTTTAAGTACCATAAGGCAGTTATTCTGAGGTTCATTAGTTGTAATAAAAATTATTTTATATGCTTTTAAGAAAAAATAAGCTGGGCATGGTGGTGTGTGCCTGTAATCACAGCCTTTAGGAAGCTGAGGCAGGAGAATCGCCACACGTTTGAGGCCAGCCTGGACTACACAATGAGTTAAAGCCCAGGCTAGACTATGTAATTAAACCTGATCTCAATATTCCCCCCAACAAAAAAGTAAATAATGGTATTCTACTGGCAAACCCCCCGTCTCAGTGGTACTCCAACTCACAAAAAGCATACATCTTTAATATTCTATGTAAAAGATAAGACTTTTTCTTTCTTTTTTTAAAACAGTTTTTAAAAATGTCTTTGTTTCAGTCTGTGATGGTTTTATCTTCTCCCTAGGTGGAAGACAGCCTGGAACTATCCTTCCAAGGGAAAGATGGTGTAAAACTTGACATTTTTTTCTTCTATGAAGAGACTGACTATATGTGGAATGGAGGCACTCAGGCCAAAACAGGAAAAAAATTTAAGTACGAATCAGATAAGTACTTACTAACTTCTGAAGGTAGAAACAAAGATATAACTAAAAGGAAAAACAAACAAAAAACCCTACATCTGTCAAATCTCCATGATACTTTCCCGTCTTACCCAGTTTTGCTTGTGTAGGGAACACTACCTAAGAGTGCAGTCTGTGAGGAGAAAGGGTCCCTAAGTTTGTCAATCGAAGGAGTTATTACAATTAAAGTTTTGAGTCACCAGAGAGATTATCAAAGCCAGAAACACAGAAATCAAGTCTAGAACCCTTAGAGCTGTATGAACTTGATAATTACATGAGGATAGGTAAGGATTAGAAAGAAGATAGTTCAGGAGAAATAAAGTTTAAGTGAAGAAATTGAATAAGGCTGAGTCCATGAGTGCTGAGCAAGCTTAGCGGGGCGTTTTGGCACATGACTTCAATCCCAGCACTCGGGAAGTGGAGGCAGGAGAATCGCCACAAGTTCAAGGACAGGCCTAATCCTTAAAGAATACACATTGGGCTCACCAGTTACCATATTTTATCAAATGTAAGATAATATCCAGTACAAGATGCACCATTATTTTATATGCTACCAAGAAAGGAGCAATACTGCTAAGACAGAGAATAAGAATAAGAACACAGAGGCTTGTGCTTTGAAGTCAGACAGACCTGGTTTCCGGGGGGCCCAAAGGAGATTTTCAAGGTTGAGGTCCCAAGGTTAAAGAACATGTGTGCAAGACACGTGTGCAACAATGGCAGGAAGCATGGAGCAGAGCAGAGAGCCAGAGCACAAGAACAAGAGAGCCGCCTACATCTTTATTGTTCATTTCTTCTACAGGTTGTTACCTCATGTTTACGTTCTTACATTGTGCTGTAACCAGTGCGCACTAAGACATGGTTACATACCTGTATCCCACTGTGGGCCTGCACTGGACAGGTAGGGCTCATGTCCTTAGATGTCCTTCGACAGCCCTGAGCTTTGAAGCAGTCTGAGTGGTTCCTCACACCTGGGAAACTTCATTTGCTTCCTAATTTGTATCCTTTAGCTTCTGGGAACATTAAGTGCCTCATCTATTACATTTAGATAACAACTACTATTAGGCTTAATTCTGAATATTTTACATATTTTACAAATAAGCAAAGGAACCAGACAGACAGCAGTTTCTCTAGAGTTCATACTTCTAACCGCTATCCCACCTCTCTAATGTGTAAGACATAGCGTAGTGCTCGGCACATAGTAACTTAGCCGTATTCAGGGGATTATCATTGATATTGTTTAATATTATAAGTACTAATGTGACCACTATCATTAGTCCCATTATTGTGATAGTCATGTAGCCAGTAGCATAAATTTACCTTACTGAGGCTTCTATTAAATAAGTTTGAGCCTTTGAGCATAAAGGAGAGTATTCTATAAACCCAGATGAGGAATTCCTGGTTCTTTCTGGTATCTCCTGGTTACATTGACTTATTCTATTGTGACCCTGAGGTCAAAAAATCTTCATGTAAGACTGAACTTGTTCTGGAGGTTTAAGAGTAGTCCAAACCTTTTTCCCAAAGTCATAAAGTACTCTGTCTCCAATTTGACACTAATCCTAAAGTACATTCTTTGAAATTTTCATTTGTTATAAAACAATTTCTGCTTTATGAAAACAAACTCCCTTGTGCTACATAAACTGGTTGTAAGACATTTCAAAATTAGTAAATTAATGAATATATAATTGACACAGTCATTGTGGCTAGCCAAATGGAGCCTAAGTGTGATGTTCAGCTCCAGTTTATTTCTTCAAAATACATTAGAGATGCTAAACTTAATCATTTTAGGAGGCTTTTTAAGAAAATTATAAGATAGTATAACAGAAAATTAGGACACAGAGCAAGTATGCTTACTTTAGTATCTAAGCTCTACATTTTCTGAGCAATATTACCTTGGCCAAGTTCTCAACCTCTCTGCCTAAGTTTTCTCAACTGTAATATAGGAAATAGTAATAGAAATTTCCATATAGAGCGACTTTAAGGATTGAAAGAGTTAATGCGTTAGGCAGCGTGTCCTGAGTGCAAAGTAAACTATTAATTGCTATCAATGATTTATTATAGTAGTAGTAAAGAAAACTATTCTGCTTAGTCTGGTGAGAAATACACAGTCCTGTGCCATTATCTCAGTGCAAACTGCTGTGTCTGTTCTTAGGGAACTCATACAAGACTGTCACTCTTTTTCCAGGAAAGGTTATTTCTAGAGCCAGTATTAGAGTCTTTTTCTTAAATTTCTAAGGAATGAATTGTTCTTCTCACTGACATAAGCTTAAATCCACAAACCTCAAAGGAACTATTCATTTCCAGCTGCTCCATTTCTGGGGTAGAAAAAGCTTCCTGCATTCTGCTTCAGCTGCTCTTTATAGTAGCAGTGTTTGGGAAGTGTGAAGTGTTCCGACTGTTTAGCAAGAGAAATGAGCAGTGATAGAACTGTCTGGACAGATGGTGTGAGTCCCAGATTTTCCATCATGTTACTGTGACCTTAAAAGGCAGAGAAAAGAATAGGAGATGACTGCATGGAGTAGTTTCTTTGGAAGATTCCTCTAGCCATATGCCATTTTCATTCTTTTCAGCACTATTTACTTTGCAGAACTGTGGTATTTTTAACACTACCAGCCCTAGGAAAAAAAACTTAAAAGCTTTAAATACTCCATTTTTTATTCATGTGTAATTGGTGCTGAGAAAAACTTAAAAACGTAGAATGCTAACCTGTTTTTTAAGAGAGTGAAAGTAACATTGAAAATGAGTAAAGAGTCTTCTTTCTAAGCTTTACTTCTTGTGTTTGTAGCAGGATGTCCTTGGTCCTATGATTTAATAATTATTTTACTATCAACAATAATAGTGAAGATACAATTGCCAGAGTACCTGGTAGGTATTAGACATTATAATCTATTAGATGACACTTGCATTGACCCTGTGGGCTATATAGTCTCATCTCCAGTCAGACATAAGGAAACTAAAACTCAGAAATTAGTTAACAGTGGTCGTTAATGGCAGGAAGAAGATTTAATGAAACGTGTGTTGTTGTGGTTGTTTTATTTGGTTTGGTTTCTGTGATTGTAGTACTGAGCATTGAATCAAGGGCTTTCACACTGAGTTACATCTCCAATCCTTTTTTAAATTTTCTTTTGTTTTTGGGACTGGATCTCACTAAGTCACTGAGTTCCCCAAACGTGGTCTTGAACTTGTGATCCTCCTGCCTCAGCCTCCCAAAGGGTCGAATATGGCATCACACCTAGAGAGGATGTTGTTTAACTTTAAGCCTAAATGCCTTCTTCTAAAAGTTAATAGGCTGAATGAGTTACATATATAATGCATTTATGGTACCTGGCACATCGTAAGTACCTTAGTGTTAGCTACTGCAGCTATTGTCATACTGTATTATTGCTGCTACTATTATTACTACTAGTGTGCTGAAGTGCTACAGAACAGCATCTTCAAGCCAAATATGGTAGCGCACGCCTGTAATCCTAGTACTTGGGAGGCTGAGGCAGAAGGATCATTGTGAGTGTGAGGCCAGAATGAGCTACAAAGTAAGCTCAAGGCCAGCCTGAACTGCATAGTGAGACCTTGTCTCACTTAAAAAAGACTAAAAGGCAAAAATAAAATAAAATAAAACCAGTACCTTCAACACAGTGCTAACTTGGATTATTCTCTAACCAAGCATTTTCTTATAAGGTGTCATGATACTTGTTTCCTTTGGTTTTTCACTTCTTTACTTACAGTCATTCTTTACCTAAAATCCAAATTCCATCTTTAAATATTGTCTGTACTTTCTATATCTGTTTTTCTTCTCCAGAGTCCAGATCACCAGTAATAAAAGAGGGATGAATATAACTGTGCCCCCAGGATGTAAAGCTTTTATCCACAACTTCACAGTTCCAAGTGCTACTTAGATTTCTTTGAGTTATTTCTTTCCTTCTCATCCATGAAAATACTGTCAGGGTAATACAACTATTGTTATGTCCTCTAAGAGGAAACCTTTTGTCCCTTGGATTAGAAGTGTGTTCCATATGCTTTCTTATATTTACAACTTCTGTTCATTGGGTCTATCTTCAGAGATTTAGATTTATCCCTTGTTGACTACGTTCCCATCCAAGTGTGGCTCCTGTATAATTTGTTATTTCATTTCTCTATAAGTTATTTCTAACAGCTATGTGCTGAGGACACTGATGTGACTATAACTTACTTTCTGTCCTCAAGGATATCATTATTTAGAACATAAAACAAACATGACACAAAGCTTGGCATAGTGGTACACTCCTATAATCCCAGCACTTGGGAGGCTGAGGCAGAAGAATCATTTGCAAGTTCGAGTTGAGCCTGAGCTACAAAGTGAGCCCAAGGCCAGCATGAACTGCATAATGAGACCCTGACTCAAAAAGACAAAAACAAAACAAGGCAGTACTCTACCAGCAGTACAGTAACTGCACTATGTATAAACTGCAGGTGAGGCACCAGAGCAGCAGGCGGGGCGTGGCTTCGAAGCATGTTTGTTAAAGCACCAGGCACCGTGGTGCACACTTGTAATCCCCGCAGTGTGAGGCTGACCCAGGAGGATGGCGGGGAGCGGGAGGCCAACCTGACTACACAGTGAAATCAAGGCCCGCCCGAACTGCATGGAAAGACCCTGTCTCAAAAAAAAAAAAAAAAAAGTTGGTTAGGGAGACTCAAGAGAAATATGGAGAAAAACCTACTAATATAATTATAAGTTTACAGTATTTCACTATTTTTCTACTCTTGTTTTCACCTTTTAATTGAAGAAATTTTGAGAGCTTCTTTATACATAAAATAAAAGCTTTATTAGAGATTATTTCCTCAAATAAGCACCCAGAAGTGAAATTAGAGTTACGGTGTGTGAACCGTATTATGCAGCCATAAAGAAGAATGCAGTCCTAACATTTGCAGAAAAATAGATGAAAGCAGAAGACATCATGTTAAATGAAATGAGCTAGACACAAGGACCGTATGTTCTCTCCGTGTGGAGTTCACCTGAGTGTAGAAAAGTAACTACTACAGGTTGGAAGGGGCTGAGGGGATGAAGAGAGCCTGGGTTTGATCCATGCATGCCATGTGCACGTACTGAACAGTCATAGTGAACCTCATTAATAGGAACAGTGCATACATGTTAAAATAAAGGACGCAAGGTCAGGTTGGCGTCATTTGACCACATCATCATACACAGAAATTTAATATTGCTGCTGTTCAAATCATAAGTAGTTTAATGTCACATTTATTGTGTGTTCTACCCTGAATTTAGTCCCGTCCCCTAAATCTCTGTTGAATGAATGGACATGTAAAAAAATTGGTATTTCCTTGTTCTAAAAAAGAGAGGTATAAGCCTTTTGGAATCTTAATGCATGCTACCAGGTTACCTTGTTAAAAAAAAAAAAGTAAACAAATTCTGTATAGCATAATCACCAGCAGTGAGCTGATCTGCCCCGTGTGATGGGGTTTGCATTGTAATTGGTGTCATTCGTGAAGCTCCTGATAGTTCCTTTCAGTAGCTTTTTTTCTACTTCTTTTCATTAACTCAAAGAATCTTCTGCCCTTACACTGCATCAGTTGTTGATGACAAGGCCTTTCTGTTAACTGTTCCAAATATCTGTCAACTTTTTAAAATTAAGTTTATTGGTACATTTTAGGTATACATAATGATCACATTCATCATAGGGACTTTGTACCTTTACATGATATTGTTTGATTCCTCCCCCCCCAATCCTCTACCCTTACTTCAACTTCTCTTTTATTTACAAAAGCTTCGTTTTCATTTTTACCTTATTTTCTCAATTTTTCTCATCTTTTCCCCTGCCCCATCTCCAGTTTCCCTTCCCATTTGAACATTTTCTTCCTATTTCACAATATCTATTATAAATTTTGGTCTTTATATACACTTTTAATTACTCACACCAGAGAAACAATGCAGTATTTACACATGTATGTCCAATTTATTTCACTTAAAAATACGGTCTCACAGTGCATCCAGTTACCTATAAGTGTCTCAAATTTATCCTTCTTTATGACTGAGTAGTGCTCCATTGTATAAAAAGTCTTCTTTATCCATTCGTCGGTTCATGGGTGCTTAGGGTGTTTCCAAGATGTAGCTATTACAGACTGTGCCTCTATAAACATAGGTGTGCATGTATCACTGTGGTATAATGCTTTTAATTTTTGGGGGGTGATACCAAGAAAGAGAGTAGCTGGGTCGAATGGGAACTCTAGCCTTAGTGTTTTGAGGAATCTCCACACGATTTCCACAGTGGTTGCATCAGTCTACACATAGTGGAGAAGGGTTCATTTTTCCCTACACTCCCCAGTATTTCTCATTGGCTTATTTTTTGATGATAGCCATTCTTTCTAGGGTGAGATGGGATCTCAGTGTTGTTTTATTTGCATCTCTCGAATGACCAGTGATGTTGAATATTTTTTTGTATATTTAGTTGCTGTTTCTGCTTCTGAGAAGTGTCTGTTCATCTGAGATCCTCATTTTTTGGAGTGGGTCTTTAAACATGGAGGGTCTGATTTTTTTGATACTATTAACACTACCCAACACATATTTTCTTCTCTTGCAATTTCCACTTCAAAATTCAGCTTTAAATAGTGCAGCATTTTTTAAAGTCTTCTTTTAAACATTTGTTAGACACTTGTTTCATAGAGACTTCTGTGTCTAAACTGTAGGATGATTGAGTATGGTATGAGTGAGTCCAAGAATCAGAGTGAGCCTTTAATCCAGATCTGATTTCTGTTCTTTGTATCATCTGTCAGATATATCCTCCATAAAGTGAAAAAATACTGCTGTCCTTACAGCCTGTAGTGCTTAGATTAAATAATATGAAATCACTTCACACATAATTCTTAACATTCCAAACTAGGCAGGCACCCAGAAGTCTGGCTAGAAAGGTTCATTGCTATGTACCAGTTAGGAAAAAAAAAACAAAAAACCATGGAATAGTGAATTAAAGCCTACCAGATGTTACAGAGATGAATAAAAACTTACACTGTGCATAACTGTAGAGATATCATTTATAGCAATAAAACAAGCAGAGGGCTAAGAGTTGAACCAACACAATTTGAATGCGTAATGCGAATGGGAAATTGCTCTTTAATAGATTGGGTTGTCTTTAAGAAAGATTTAATGGAGTGTAGAGAAGATGATAGTGCGCAATATTGTGAATCAATTAATTGACAAAAAAATCTTAGTTTGGGGCTGCAGAGTTTTTGATTTGATGAGATAATGGAGTCTGACTTAGGACTTTAAGTGGGGACTATAATAATACCTGCTGAATCACATTATAACTAGCGTGTGTAGGTGTGGAGAGGTAAAAGTGAATGTTAGTAGAAAAATCCGCAAAAATATCTGTTATCATGAACTAGATGAGGGTTCATGAAAACCTTTGCTAAACTGGAGGTAATTGGAAGAAATAGTGAAAGGACTTAACACAGTGCTTGGCTATGAACAGGAGTCCAAGAAACCTCTTAAGAGTCCAAAGCAATGTATAAGTTATAATCGTGGAACTGGAGAAAATTGGGAAATAAAGGATAACTGGTTTTTTTTCTTCTTTGAAATGTAGCACACAAAACAAATACATACCTCCAAAATTTATTAAGTGAACACATGTGTGACCAGCACACCAGTCAAGAGACAGATACTGGCCAGCACCCAGGAAGCCTACACTGTGAGGACTCTTTTCTTCTACAGAAGAACTATTTACAGAACTATTCTAACGTCTACTGTTACAGTTCGGTTATACCTAATTTTTCATCTTACCTGAATGGATTCATATTGCTGGCCTCTTTTCCTTCAACATTCTGTCAGAATCATGCATATTTTTGCCTGGTATAGCTATTGTTATAGTCATTTCTTTGCTGCATGACTGTACTACAATTATTTTTCAAGTCCACTGAGGTTCATTCTTTGGGTTGTTTTCATTTTGGGACTTTTTCAGATGACACTACAGTGAACATTCTGTGCGTCTTCTACTACTCTGGCTCGGGTTTGTATTCTCGCAGTCACACTTCTGTAGTAAAATCCCATAAACCGGGTGGGTTACACATAGCAGAAATTTTCTCTCGCAATGCTGGAGGCTAGGGAATAGAAGAGCAAGGTGCCGGTGTGGTTAGGTTTCTGGTGAGGACTTCTTTTGTATTTTGGTTTTTTTCTTTTCTTTTTTTTCCTTGCAGTGCTGGGAATTGAACCCAAGGCTGCATGCGTTATAGACAGGTCTCTACCACTGAGCTATGTCCCAACCCTGGTTTGCTTTGTGTCTTTTTTTATTTTGCTTTTTGAAACATTGTCTTGCTAAGTTGCAATCTTGTGATCCTACTGAGTAGCTGGGATTACAGGTGCGTTTCATGGTACCAGCTTTCTGCCTGCTTGCTGACTGCCTGCCTTTCCCTGTGCCCGCACCTGGTAGAAAGAGCAAGCAGGCTCAGTCCTCTTATGAGGACATTTGTCCCATTTATGAGGGCTCTACTCTCATGACTTAATCCTCTCCCAAAGGTCCTTTTAGTTCCATTGCATTGGGATTTCAGTGTGTAAATATGGAAGGGACAAAAATTAGAGCATAGCTGTAGTCTTTAGTTGGATATATATAAAGTGTGGGATTGCTTGTTCATAAGGTGTACACATGTATTCACTGTTTTTGTTGACATTTAGTTTTCCAAAGTTGAATTTACCAGTTTGCTTTCCCATCAGTATATTACAGGACTTTCTAATGTCAAGACTTATAGTATCAGACCAGTTTTGGTGGGTGTGAAATGTCACTGTATTATAAGTTTAATTCCCATTCCCCTAGTGACTTAACGGGGTTGCTACTTTTCCATATTTATGATTATTTAGATACTCTCTTTTGTGGGAGAACTGTTGAATCTCTTGTTGTTTGATTTTTGTTTTGTTGTGATACTAGGGGTTGAATGCAGGGCCTTACCACCAAGCTACATCCCCGCCCCTTTTTTATTTTTTGAGACAGGGTCTCACTAAGTTGCTGCATTGCGCAGACTGGATTTAATCATGGCATCCTCCTGCCTCAGCCTCTGCAGTGCTGAGATTACAGACCTGTAGCTCTACATTCATGTTTTTTCTTTTTGTTTTGTTTTTTCTTAATGGTAATTCTTGTTCACTGAAAGTTATTTTTAATGTAGTTCAATGTATTTATAGCTAGTGCTTTTTGTATCCTTTTTAAAAAGTTTTCCTCTATCTCAAGGTAATGAAGGTATTTGTCTCTGTTACCTTTCAGAAATTATATTGTTTTATACATAGTATGAAGTAAAGATCAGGTTTAAGCTCCAGACTTTATCTGTATTCTAGTTTTTCTGTTAGTATCATTTTCTTCATTCCAGTCCAGGATATCACAGTGTATTTAGATACTGTAACTTTGGAAATTTGGCGTTAGTCCAAAATTTAAAGCATTTTAGTAGCACCTCCTTCCACATCATTATCCGTGACAAATATTCCAGTTACGCTCAGTCAGAGGCTTTGAGTTCCCTCTCTTTGGAATCACTCCTTAGTATTTCTATCTAGAAATAATGTCTTCTTTCTCTTCATTTCCATAGATCTCTTTTTCCTTTTTACATCTCTCATGGTTATAGAAACACTTGCTGGTTTGTCTGTCTTTTCTAACTGATAGATAAAATCAGTCTTGGTATTGGGCTGTTGGGCTGTGTGAGACCTGAAACTAAATAAGACCTTCATAAGTGTAATCTACACTTTCACAAAAAATGGGTGACACCAAGTTGGGGACCAGGTCTAACTGAGCACCTTTGGCAAATTAAAACCATAGAATTAAGTTACTCTAGTTGTTTTGAATCACTCTGCTTCTCAGAAAGTTAGGTAGATATCAGATCTCCCTAGTCCCTCTCAGCTTCTTATACTATGCTCCTGTAGTTACAGCTCTCCAGAAGTATGTTTGTCTATGTTACTTACAGCTATGAAACTAAAAGGCAAATTGAATAATTTCTTTAAATGAGTGTGCTGAAAACATTAACTTTTCTAGGTCCGGGGATTTAGCTCAGCAGCATAAGCACCTGCCTGGCAAGTGTGCAGTCATGAGTTCGATCCCCAGTACCAAAAAAACCAAAACAAAGAAACAAAACACCATTAACTTTTCTAAAATGATCTCTTATTTCCTGCTGTATTTATGTCTCCATATTTTATAGCATGAGATCTCCTTAATTATACCTCTAAACTGCTAGTAAATAGTAGGTATAAAATTGAGGGGTGAGGAAGCAATTTTGAATGTGTGTTACGTGGTAATTGTATACCAATACATGTCTAGAAGCCATAGTTATATAGTGAGCTTGATTCTTTTAAGAGACAGTTCCTTCAGAATGAATAAATAGCAGACCTTCAATGCACATGAAGTAAAGTTATATTTTTTAAAAACTGGTACATATTGTGTTGTTTATACATATTTCTACTAGGTAGTAAAACATTATATTTCTATTGACTAGTGTCCCAAGATAAATACACACATAGTGTATCTCCCACTAAGAGACTTGTTTACACATATTCACAGCAGTTTTATGCATACTAGCCAAAAAAGAAAACCATCCAAAGTGTTCATTTCCTAGTGAGCAGATATGTGAATTATGAAAGAGTAAATAGTGGGTAAGCAATAGAAGGGATAAGCTCCTACTAGATATGCTAAGATACTATGAATGAAAGAAATCAGATAGGAAGAGTACATGCTGTACATTTATATTTACTTGAAATTATTGCATAGGCAAAATCAGTGAGGAATGCAATAAGATAATTGCCTAAGGCCAAGATGGGTTAACTGCATGACTAGCAAGGAGCCCAGGGAACTTTGGGTGGCAGATGTTCTATGTCATGAATAATGTGGCAGTTACAAAGGTATGTATATGTCTGTCAGTATTTATCGTTTATGATGCATGCATTTCATTCATTGTAAATTATACCTTAAAAAATTGACTTGGGTTAAAAAGATTAAACAATATTTTGTAGCTGTGAAAACTAATGATAAGAAAAAAGATTACAAGATCACACCCTGAAATATGTCTGTACAAGGATTTGTGGAACCAAAAGCAATAAATTTGATTGGGGGAGACCTAATTGTAGTGATAAACTGAGAATTTTGCATATTAGACAAATTGGATAAACTGATGTCTATAAAGGAGCCTCCTTTTTAATAATTAAATTATTATATCTAAAGAGAAATCCTATAAAAATTATCTGAAGAAAAATAAGCAGTTGGAGTTTTAATTTTCATTAATGATTTTTAGATCTAGTTAGGGCATAGAAATAGCAAAGTCCTGAGGCTTTATTCTCTGGGCACTGAAGATAAATTGTGAGCATGTATTAACTTTATAGTTTTTAAAGTAGTGCTTTGTGTGTGTGTTCAGGTGTTAAAATGATACTACTCATTGATGATAAAAATTTCCTGTTCCTCCTGGTTCTATCCCTCAGGCAGAAGTCATGTCAGGATTGCACGGTAGAGCAGGCATACGCTAGAGAGATCACTCAAATTACCATGGAAGTAAGTGGAAACAGTCAAGTAGACAGAATTTTACTTTACAAAACACACATATGCTGGCGCTAGTGTGTGTATGTAAAGTTTAGGATGAGGTGGGTAATAGGATCAGTAAAGATCCCAGAAACACTGTCTTTCATTCAGCCAAGGCTCTAAAAAGTATGTTGACAATTTGTTTATAACTCCTTTTGCTTCTATATTATCTGTGGTGGAATTCTGAAAGATATGCTGGAAGAGATAATTGTCTTAAAAATACTAAGCAGCATACTGTAACTTTGATTTCCAAGAGTTGAGTCTAATTCATAGTTGTGTAAGAGCAAGATTGGTATTGATGACTTGTTATTGCTATGACACAGTAATTCCTCACTTTGTCATACTCAGCTCCAGACACAAAGCACTAATGAATACATCTTAAAGATACAGACGAGCTAAGAGAGAATAAGTGGTAAAGAAGCAAAATGCTTAAGGATAATTTCAAATAAAAGACAGACAAGGATGATAAATCAATTTGTGATACTCCTTCAGGAAACCAGCATCAAAAAAAAGTGTATACCTCACAGATCTAGTCTTAAGACATATTAAAGAACCCAGAGGGAAGACAGACATATATGAAATACTAGTAAACAGAAAAAAAAAAAGAAATAGATCAGTAAATTCTTCAACAATTGCTTGTAAAAAAAATAGCATATTAAAATGAGAAATGTCACAAAAGAAAACCTCTTGACAGTAAGTCAAAGAGAAGTGTCGTACAAGCACTAAAGTATCTAGGTCTCATGTTTAGGAAGAATTTAGAGATTCTACATAAATTCAGTGTTTATTAGATAAAGTTATAGTGAAGTATGTATGTTTTAAAAATAGGGGCCAGGGATGTATCTCAGTGGTAAAAGCATTTGCACAGCATGCACAGAGCCCTGGCTTCAATCCTCAGCGCTGCAGAAACAAAAACAAATAAAAAGCTAAATGGTAACTGAAATAAAAGTATTACCTCAAACTTCTAAACAAGCAGACAAAACAAAAGGAAATATATTAACCTTTAATATTAACCTTTATCTCCATATTAAAATAAGAAATGGAGGAGAAAAAAATTTGGTAATTGAAAACTTGTAAAAAGGAATGATAACAACTATTGTTACATTATTTACTATGTGTTAGATACTGTTGTCGGTGCTTTACTTTTATTTATTCATTGTATGCTAATACCCTTTTAAGGTATAGATACCATTACTATCCTCTTTTTACAAATGAAGGATTTAAGGCACAAAGAGATTGGCCAAGATCACACATGTAATAATTGGTAAAGCAAAGATGTGAGCCTTAGCAGTCTGGTTCTAGACTAAAGTAAGTCCAACATTCTGTTTATGACAATAAATGTAAACAGATTCAGCTAACATGCTGAAAGTAAAAGATTATCAAATGGAAAAATGTAGTTGTATAATACTTGCAAGAAATTAGTGCCATAATATTATCAGACAGAATAGAATTTCAGGATAGAAATATTAAAGGATTAGAAAACTCACTATATAATCTTTCAAAGGAAACATTCTCCAGAAAAATGTAATTTTCATAAGCATGTATGACTATCAGTATAAGCCTTTAAAAATCTAAATCAAACACTGATGAAGTTTTAGGTGAATAAATATTTGACATGACCATAATTACATAGGAGATCTTGATATACATTTGTGTGTGTGTGTGTGTGTGTATGTGTGTGTGTGTCTGGGTGTTTTTTTTTTATAGAATAAAAAAGACACAAAAGAAAAGTAAAAAGCAAAAGAGAGAAACAACAACATCAAACAATAAAATGACAGTATATGTTTACAAAGCATAATGATAAGAATTTTACAGTGGTTGTAATATTGCATATTGTTACCTTCAAAGGGGTTGCTTAGATTAACAGATATAGACATGTAAAATTGATCTAATCATATGAATGTTAACTGTTCTTTTCCAATAACTAATACAATTAGTAGTATAGTCATTTTAGCTACCTTATGTGTCTATACACACACACACACACACACACACACACACACAAATTTTTATCGTTTTCCTTTTCCCTCCCTTCTTTCCTCCTTTCCCCATCCCAATTACTTTTACTCTTTGAGCAGCTTCTTACCTTTACAAAGTGTTTATTGTAGAGTTGGGGTTCTATATACTTTTTCAATTTCTTACACTAGAGAGACAATATGGTATTTACGTGAGTTGATTTATTTCACTTATGAGTATGATCTCAAGTTGCATCCATTTACTTATAAAAGTCTTGATGCAATCTTTCTTTATAGATGAGTAGTACTCTGTTGTATAAAAATACCACATCTTTTTTAACCATTCCGGGCACTTGGACTGTTTTCAAGAGTTGGCTGTTAAAAATTGTGTTGCTATAAACACAGGTGTACATATATCACTGTGATATGATATTTTCAGTTCTTCTGGGAAAATGTCCAGAAGCAAGATAGCTGGGTCAAATGGAATCTCTGATCCTATCTTTTTGAGCAATCTCTACCCTGATTTCCACAGTGGTTGCACCATCCTACACTCCTATCAGCAGTGGAGAAGAGTTCCTTTTTCCCGACTTCCCCTCCAGCATTTGTTAATGGTTGATTTCTTGACCTTGGCCATTCTTTCTAGAGTGAGATGGAATCTCAGTGTTTTAATTTACATTTCCCAAATGACCATTGATGTTGAATATTTTTTCATATATTTATTTGGCATTTGTATTTCTTCATCTGAGAAGTATGTATTCATCTCAGGTCCCCATTTTTGGATTGGGTCCTTGAATTTTAGCGGCCTTATATTTTTTTAAATTCTTTATATGTTCTAGATAGAAGTCCTTTGTCTGAGGGACAGTTGGCTAAGATATTTTTTCCAATTAATAGGTTTTCTTTTCACTCATTGACATGTAAAAACTTTTTTTTGGTACGGGGGATTGAGCTCATGACCTTGTGCTTACCAGACAGGCGCTTATGCCACTGAGCTGAATTGCCAGCCTGCAAAAACTTTTTAATAAGATGAGATCCCAGTTGTTGATTCTGGGAAATATTTCCTATGCAGTTTGATTTTTGTTCATGAGCTCTCTTCCTACTCCTATGTCATCAAGATTTCTACCTACTTCGTCTTCTAGTAGATTTAGTGTTTCTATTTTAATATATAGACCTTTAATCCATTTTGACTTTAGTGCCTGATGATAGACATAGATATAATTTTAGTTTTTGGCATATAGAAAGCCAGGTTTTCCAGCACCACTTGTTAAAGAGGCTGTCTTTCTTCCAGTGTACATGTTTGGCCCCTTTGTCAAAGATGAGGTGGCTGAGTGTGTTTGTAGTTGTAGTTGTATCTTCTAATCTGTTCCATTTATCTTCAGGTCTGTTTTTATTTCAGTACCATACTGATTTTATAACAGTAGCTTTGTAATATAATTTCAAGTCAGAGATTGTAATGCAGCCTAGCTTACCTTTGTTGCCTAGAATTGCCTTGGCTATTCTAGGTCTTTTCTGGTTCCAGATGAATTTTAGGGATGATTTCTCTAGATCTGTGAGGTATGCAAATTGTATTTTGGTTGGAATTGCATTAAATCTGTATAATAATTTTGAGAGAATGACCATTTTCACAACATTTGCTCTTATTCATGAACAGGGAATGTCTTTCCATTTTGTGAAATCCTCTTCGATTTCCTTTATAGATCTTTTACTTTGTTAGATTGATTCCTGTGTATTTCATTTTTTTGGATGCTACAGTAAAGGGTGTGGTGGTGTGGTTTTCTTTATTTCTCTCTCAGTGAGTTTGTTGTTTGTGTACAAGAATGCTTTTGATTTTTGAGTGTTAACCTTGTATCCAGCCACATTACTGAATTTGGTTATTACATCTAGAAGTCTTTCAGTGGACTTTTGGGGGTCCTTCTATGTAATGATAATTTAATGTCTTCATTTCCTCTCCTTATTCCTTTTATTTCTTTCTCATCTAATTGCTCTGGTTAATGTTTCCAGAACTGTATTGAATATGGTGGTGATAATGGACATCCTTGTCTTGTTCCTGATTTTAGGTTGAAAGTTTTCAGTTTTTGTCTATTTAGGAAGATGTTGGCTGTTAGTTTATCATATATGGCTTTTATCAGATTGAAGTAAAGACCATCTATTCCAATTTTCTGTAGGGTTTTTATCATAAATGAGTGTTGAATTTTGTCAAAAGCATTTTCTGCATCTATTAAAATGATCATGTAATTCTTGTCCTTGGCTGTGTTAATATGATGTATTACGTTTATTTATTTGTGTATGTTGAACCACCCCCTACATTCCTGGGATGAATCTTACTTGATTATGGTATATAATCTTCTTGATGACTTGTTGCATTCTATTTGCCAGTATCTTATTGAGAATTTTTGCATCTATGTTTGTTAGAGAGATTGGCCTGTAGTTCTCTTTTTTGGTTGGGTCTTTCTCTGGTTTTGGTATTAGAGTAATACTTTTTCCTGGAATGAGTTCAGGAGACTTGTTTCCCTTTCTGTTTCATTGAAGAGTTTGAGGAATGTTGGCATTAAGTCTTCCCTAAATTTCTTGTAGAATTAAGCTGTGAATCCATCAGGACCTGGGCTTTTCTTTTTTCGTAAGGTTCTAATTACATTTTCAATTTCATTAACTGAAGTTGGGTTATTCAGTTTTATATCTTCTTGAGTCAGCTTTAGTAATTCATACGTTTCTGGGACTCTGTCCATTTCTTCTGTATTATCAAACTTGGGTTATCGAACTTATCGCAGCTAAGATTTTCAAAGTAGGTATTGATGATATTCTGTGTTTCTACAGGGTCTGTAGTGATTTCATCGTTTTTATTTCTTATTGCATGGATTTTAGTTTTTTTCTTTTTGATAAGGTTGGCTAGGGAGTTACCAATTTTATTTATTCTTTCAAAGAACCAACTCTTCCATTCATTAATTCTTTATATTGTTTTCTTAGTTTCAATTGTATTTCTGCTCTGATCTTTATAATTTCCTGCCTTCTTTTGGGCTTTGGGCTTGACTTATTCTTCTTTTTCTAGAAGTTTGAGGTGCAGCATTAGGTTGTTTATTTGTGTTACATTTTCTTGATGTGGGAGTTTAGTACTATAAATTTTCCTCTGAGGACTGCTTTCATTGTGTCCCACATGTTCCAGTAATTTGTATTTGTATTTTTGTTTGATTGTAGATATTGTTTAACTTCTTTAACGTCTTCTGTGACCCATTGGTTGTTTAGAAGAGTGTTACTTAATTTCCATATGTTTATGGGGTTCTGATGGGTTTTTTTGTTATTAATTTCCAATTTTATTGCACTATGGTCAGATAATATGCATGGAATTATTTCATTTGCTTTGCATTTACTCAAGCATGTTCTATGAGCTAGTATATGATCTATTTTAAAGAATGACTCGTGCAGCTGAGAAGAATGTGTATTCTGATGTTGTTGGGTAGAATATTGGGTACACATATACTAGGTCCATTTGTTCACAAGTGTGATTCAGTTCTATTATTTCTTTGCTGATTTTTTGGTTTGGTTGATCTGTCTCTGTGTGCCAATTATAACTGCATTATTATTTATTTGATTTTCATATTTATTAAGATTTGTCTTACATAGTTGGGTGCTCCTTTATTTGGTACATACATATTTATGATTGTAATTTCTTCCTCTTCAAGTTTTCCCCTAAAACAAGTGACTTTCTTTATTTCTTTTGAACATTCTTGGTTTGAAGTTCACATGTCTGCAAACAGAATAGCTACCCCTGCTTTTTTCTGGGTTCCTGTTGCATGGAGTATTGTTTTCCATCCTTTGACTTTTAGTCTGTGAATTTCCTTTTGAGTTAAATGTGTTTCTTGTACACAGCATATTTTTGGATTTTGTTTCTTAATCTACTCTGCAAGTCTGTTTCTTTTTATTGGTGAGTTGAGACCATTTACATTGATGGATATAACTGAAGTATACTGTCATCACTGTCATGTAATCTTTCTGTTGTTAGTTTTCTACTTTTTCCGTTTGTTTGCCCTGATTAGTGGTTTCCTTCTGCTGTTCTTGGGATTGTAGTTATCTTTGTCTCTTTCTAGAGTATCTTTAAGTACTTTTTGTAGTGTTGATTTGGTGGTCATGAATTTGTTCGGTTGTTCTTTGTCATGGAAGTATCTTATTTCTCCATCAATTTTCAAAGATAGCTTTTCAGGATACATTAATCTGGGTTGAAAGACATGAAATACTTTAATCTAAGCCCTTCTTGACTTAAAGGTTTGTGTTGAGAAGTCTACTGTGATTCTGATAGGCTTTCCTTTGTAGGTGATCAGTTTCTTTTCTCTGACAGCTTTTAGTATTCTGTTCTTGTGCTGAATTTCTGATATCCTAATTGTTATATGTCTGGGTGAAGATTTGTTTTGGTTATGGTTATTGGGGATCTGTATGCCTAACTTATCTGTATGTCAGATTCTCTTCCCATGTTTGGAAATTTTTCTGCTGTTATTTCTGTAAATAGTGTTCATATGCTATTTGTGTTGATCTCCGCTTTTTCATTGACACCTATCAGTCTTGTGTTGTTTCTCTTTACATCGTCTTGCAACTGTTGAATTGTTGTTTCCTGGTTCCTTGTTATTTTCAGAGATATTTTCTTTTGTTATCATAAGCTTCCATTCTGTCTTCAAGATTTGAGAGTCTATCTTCAGCTTAACTCAAACAGTTTTGCCAGCTTTCAATGAATTTTTAATTTCCTGACTATCCATTTGAATCTGTTTCTGATCTGATCAGATTCATTCTGATTCTGCCTTATATTGTTCATTTAAGGTTTCTATCATTTTCTTATATTCCTATTTTTTTTAATGTAGATCTTCTTTAGATACACACATTTCTTTCACAGTGTTTGTCCATTTTATTTCTTAACTGAAAGATTATTTCTGATCTGATTTCCTCTATAGCTTCATGGAGTTGTTTCTTTACTTCAATTGCTATCATTTCAGAAGGTTCAGTTGTGCAGTTTCCAGTGTTTTCCATTTCAGTGTCTGTTGGGTTTGTTCAAGGGCTGAGACTGCATCTTACTCTTTCATTTTTATTTTATTTTATTTTATTTTATTTTATTTTATTTTATTTTATTTATTTTTTGGTACTGGGGATCAAACTCAAGACCTAGTGCTTGCCAAGCAGGTGTTTACACCACTGTGCTAAATCCCTTGCAGCTTGCTCTTTCATTTTGTCATTTTCCTCTGGGACCCTTGTGGCTGGTCAGGCACCCTCCCGATGGATTGCACTGGAAAGCTGTGCTAGGCAGAGCTTCAGTCCTCCAATATCACAGTGGCTAGCTGGGGCACAACCCCGAACTGTGGCACTAGAGACTTGTATTCTGTGACCTGTGAGGCTGGCCAGGTGTTCCCCTGATGTACTGTGCTAGGTTGCTCTGGAATGCTGGGCTGAGCAGAGCTCTGTACAGCTAGCAGAGGTGTACCCCTGGAGTGTGGCAATGCCGTGGACTTGTATCTGGCTGGGAAGAGTTCAGAGCCTCTGGAGCACATGGTACCCGCCCCACCCCTCTACATATGGTGCCTGGGCCTTGCTTCTAGCTGGGCGGAGTTTGTGGCTAGCTCGGCTGCACCCCTGAACTATATACTGGGGCCTTAGGCTCTGATGAGCAGAGCTCAAATTCTCCAAGACCTTTTGGCTAGGCTGGTCACTCCCTGATGGGCGGCTCTGGGGCTCTGGGCTGAGCCGGGCTCGGTACCCCTGTGAGGCTGGCCAGGCATTCCCCTGATGGCTTGCACTTGGACACTAGGCTGGGCAGAGCTGAGATGCTCTGTAGAGCTAGCAAGGATGCACCCCTGGAGTGTGGTGCCAGGGCCTTAGGCCTGGCTGGGTAGAGTTCAGAACCTCCAGGACCCAGGCAGTTAGGCAGAGTGCACCCCCCAGAGTGTGGTGTTGTCAGGTTCTTCCTGGCTGTGTCTTATACTGGGGATTGAGCCTGGGCTTTTGCACTGAGCTACATCCCCAGCTCTTTTTATTTTTCTGTCGATACAGGGTCTTACTAAGTCACTAAGTTGCTCAGACTGGGCTTAAACTTCTGATCCTCTTGCCTCAGCTTCCCAGAATACTGGAATTACAGACATGAACCACCATACCTGGTTTAATACTTTCATTTTTAAAACTGGTCCACAAAAGAAGAAAACTATTGACATACAAAGTTAACCAGTTATGTAAGTCTTCACAAAATAATGGTGAATATATTTATTATTTATATAGATAGAGCATTTACAAAAGTTTATTATGCACTACTACATCATAAATGTAATTTTAATAAATCCCCAAGCATTAATAAAAATCGTCCTGGGTGTATATGTAATTCTCCACATGAATGAATTAAAGGGAGAAAAAGTACATAATTATTTCAGTAGATGACTTTTTATGACCATAATGGAAATTAAATTAGAAATTAACAATTAAAAGGCATTTTTTAAATCTTTGAAACTTTAAAATACCTTGTATAATAATAAGTTATAATAGAAGTTATAAAGATGAATGTACTATATACTAAAACAGGAAGTAAAGGAATAAAAATAAATTTATAGCCTTAAGAACATTTAAATATGAAAAGTATATGTAAAAAATTAAACACTCAGGTGAAGAAAATTATAGAATCACCCTAAGAAAAGTGAAGAAAGTAAGAAATGAATGAAATGGAAAACGAATCAAAGACCAAATTTCAAATGCTAGTTTTTAAAAGAATTAATTTGAAAACTAATAAAATAACTGGACATCTAGCCATATTGATTGACAAAAAAAATGTAATATTCAGTCCTCAAACCCAACATGTGTGGCTCTTTATGCTCTAAACTCCGTGTTACATTGAGTCTCAAAAGAAAGTGCTGTGAATAACTGTAAGTCAGTAAATGTGATAGGTAAAATGTGAAATGATAAGGCTTTCTAGACAAATATATACCAAAATCAACTGAATGTCTAGTACCCTACACTCCTCGAAGCCTCTTTTCCTCACCAGAGCACACCAAGACTTGGAAAGTTTTTACATGCCTTCACAGAATAGGTTACCCCTAGATTATGTAACCTTTGTCAGAAAAGAGAAAAGCCAGGTGCTGTGACACCTGTAGTCCTGAGGCAAAAATATGTGCAGGCAACCTAATGGCTTAGACTTGGTCTCAAAATGAGTAAGTAAAAAAGGCTAGGATGTCACTCAACGTCAAGACCCTGAGTTCAGTCCCCAGTACAACAACAACAACAACAAAACAAAACAAAAAAAAAAAAGGGAGAAAGAAAACTAAGCAATTCAGTTAATGAGACTTACAGCTACACTAGATATGGGCAGCACCAGGAAGTTTTTCTTTTTTAAAAAAAAGAACAGTTAAAGCAAATATAAATGAAAATATCCTAAAGGAATAGAATTTTGCAATGTGACTATATGATATAAATTTCCATTAAAGGATTTTTAAAAAGAGAAGGGGAAAAAATTCATGATTGTTTCAATGACAAAAACAGTTAACAAATGTCATAATTAACCAAGCCAAATAAAAGGCCTTTTAATCTAACTTGGATCAAAAGGGATCTGGGATTTCTTTAACCTTATAAAGAGAATATTTCAAAAACCAATGAGCAATCATATTTAATGATAAAACTTTAGAAACCTTCACATTAAAATCAGAAAGAATGTGCTGGCCTTGCTTCTATAGACAATGTGCTGTAAGATTTAAGCCTGGAATAACAGAAAAAAGGGTACAGTGCAGACTGTGGTTTTTAAAGAGGTGAGATCTAGCAGTTGGTACCTCAGTCGCCCTAGTTACTAGGAACAGTGAACATGTGCTGTGGCACTGAGAGGACTTTCTTTTCATTTAGCAGTTATGTACATAGATGGTGCATGATGAAATTAACCACCACCAAGTAACTTTGTAGATTCTAATAATTGTCTGCAAGAGAAATATTTTACTCCCAACTGCAGAAGTGCTGTTTTAGACAAAAATAAAATGATGTAAAGTTGTGTGAAACAGAAGAAATGTTTTGTGTAATAGATCTCTTAAACTTGTATTCTGATTTAGCGTTGCCTTAGCATAAATTTAAATCTTGTTTACATTTTAGATTGTGTTCTAGGGCTTATATTTTAAGATGTGAACAGCTCGGCCAAGTTTACTCATAGCTTTAAGCCCAAGGCAACATTGCTGACCCATGGTGTATTTTAATCTTAGTCCTTATTTACTGGTAACCTGGACAGAGTACGTGGCATGGGCTGTTTTATGTCACCCAACTCCCTCTCCCCTCCACAATCCTATCTACTTTTCACATTTTATACTTCAATGTTTCTTCTTCTTCTTGGAAGCTAGAGGGTTTTTTGTTTGGTTGGTTTTTTTCTGAGTGAATTGAAAAATAATTGTGGAAAAAGAAAACCACAGAGAGTTTAGGGACGTTTCTGTTTACAAGCAAAAATTAACTTTTAAGGTGAATTGGCTTTGCATTATTTCACATTGGTCATGTGCAGTATTTTAAACGTTTTGGTTTTGCTCCTAAGTCCTTCACTGTCAGCATAATGAATCCGCAGTGTTCTGTTTTACCCTGTCTGTTCTAGATCTGTTTTATTTTTCTTCCAGCTTTTTGAGACTATAGAATAGTGATGGTGAACTTTTTAGAGCTTTTAATGATACAAATAGCTCGTGTTGGCACACGTCCTGTAGGTTTACCACCACTGCTCTAGAGGCTGGTTCTTAAAAGAGCGGTATTTCCTGGCTTGTGTTGCTGCCTTATTTCAGTTTCAGTGTGTGAGCTTGACAGGATGTGACAGGTGGTTATTCTGCTGACCAGCAACTGATTGGGGAGGGTGGAGGCTGATGATGGATGGATATGTCTGATGACAAAAAAAGCAATTCCGTGAATATGAGTGTGCAGAGTAAAATTGGGACCAACAGATGGTGGGCCTAAGCTGTGTCTTATTTCTTTCTGAGCTATGAGATTTGCAGTGACTGTCTTTTCACAGAAGCCAGCTGGGACTACCATTAACTGCCAGCACCCCCTGACTTTTGTAGAAAGCACTTGTTGCTTTCTTTAGAATTGGTTCAGCCTCTCACTTTTATATATGGCTTAATGCTCATTTGGTGGCAAACATAATACTGCAAAGCAGAGTATGTAAGAATTGACCTTTCCCTGGAGAACATGCCTATTAGGCCCCATTTCCACAATACAGCCCCTCTGAAAACTGTCTTTTCCTTGTTCTTTCTTTGATCTCTGATATTTTAAATTCCTGTGGTTTCTGCTGTTGCCAATTCAGGTGTCCTTACTGACAGTTCTTAGCATGTTGTGAAGAAAAGAAACATTTCTTGGAAAAAGACTAAGGCAGAATACAAGGTTATAATGTAACCTTAAGTCAAACAGATCTGCTATTTTTAACTTTCTTTATATCAAATTTAATTTCCTTGATTGAAAATACTTTTTAGAAATATGTTTTGGGTTTAATTCCTGAGACTTACCTATTAATTGACATACTTCTGCAGTAGATACAGTTAAATGCATTATAATTTTGTTTGGTTTAAAGATATTCTTCAGCATTTGAGAGAAAAGAAATACAGAAATTATAGGTAGGCTCGTGTAAGGTGTGGAACCAAAGTTGAAAGCTGGGGCTGGGGATTCAGCTCAGTGGCATAAGCGCCTGCCTGGCAAGCGTGAGGTCACAAGTTCGATCCCCAGTATCAAAAAACAAAACAAAAAAAAAACCGAAGGAGAAAGCTGGGAGTGCAGCTTCGAGTCATACTTACTCTGTATCCTTAGGAAATCCTGGTTGTGCAAGAAGAGCAAATGATCATTTTCCTTCATCTTTTGATAACTTTGTTTTGACATCTCTTCCCCTATTGATCCCAACAGAAATCCCAGGGTTGACTTTTTTTTTTTTTTTAACCAAACTTAGATATGTTCCCATCTCTCAGCCAGTCACTATGACTTCCTGGCCTGACCTGAGGTTTTTTTCCACCTATCTCTGAAGCATAGAAATGGAGCAAGCTCCTCTGCAAACAGAGAGTGGAAAGGGCAGGTGGGTGTGTAATATTACCATTGGAAGAGAGACGAGGAGCGAGACAGTTAAAAACACTAAATACTCACTCTTTCCCTACAGCCAGTTAGTGTTAGAGGGCTGTCCCTAAGTCAGGAATGTAGTAGCATCTGGGTTCTTTAACTAGACTTTCCATTGTCTGAGCCTAACTCCTCTCCTCCCCACATTGCTTTTGTTTTGCTGCAGATACCTATTTCCCAAGTTTACACTGTGTTGGACTGAGTTTGTAGACATGAAGGTTCATGTGCCGTGCGAAACCATTGAATACATTGAAGCCAACTATGGGAAGAGCTGGAAGATTCCTATAAAGACATGGGACTGGAAAAGCTCCCCACCCAATGTGCGGCCCAACGGGATCTGGCCTATTTCTGAATGGGATGAGGTTATCCAGCTATACTGAAATACTAGGTTGAAATGGGAGACTCGCTCTTATGGAAAACGAACAGGTAACTGTTTACAAAGCTACACATCTACTCAGCAGACTTAAGTGAGAACATCATCACCACTGGAAAAAAAGGACCAGGTTGAAGACACAGAGTCCTAACTCTCGAGCCGTCTGATTTAGTTCTACAGTGGCATTTATTACCGAGTTTCTGCGTGCCAAGTGAAATGCTAGGTTATAGTGGAGAATCAGAGATGAGTGAGCAAATATCTGCCTATCTTCCCTATCCCTTTGGTAAGCACCCCACTTAACTTTGAGAGAAATTCCCCACCCTTTGAAGAGCTAGAGTAGAATGGGATCTATTTTGTAATGATTTTTTAAATGTTAAATAATGTTTAGTCTAGAAAATGAATTTGTCAGGCAAAAGCTAAGGAAGGATGTACTAGGTAAGAAGAATAATTCATTCCTGTCCTCAGCGTTTGAGCTGGTAGTGCTACAGTTAAGATTGTAAAGTCTGAGTTAATAGTGAAGTGATCAGAATTATGTGGCATCAGAGAGAGATGCTAACAGATTCATTTTACAAGCAATCTGATGTGGAATTGATTTGGAACATGGGGCATTGTTCTGTAAGAGAAGGTGGGAGCTTATTTCTAGCTTACCAAGGTAAGTAAATTTCCATACACTATTTTCACATTTGAAGTCAAAAGAAAGCTGATGCTTGTGTGATGCTTGATTTCCATCTGTTGCGAGAATATTTTTTCTGACCTCTGTTGATAAAGCATTAAGCAAGACCATGATTTTTGAAAGAGTAGTTGTTTCACAAAACCCACTTTCCGTATTTCATTCTCAGCCATTCTATTCGATAAGAACATGAGCTTTTCATGGACATTTTATATTTTCTGTATAATCCTTGCACTTGCAATTTTAATGTTAACACAAAAACATTAATAGAAATACCTCTAATTTTTCAAATAGACTCTCTGTCATATTTATTCACCAATCCTAGCTCCATTTATTTAATTTATGACCTGTGTATCAATTTAAATGGAATAAAAACTTACCTGTTAATTTTCTCCCAAAAGTACTTAAAGTCTCCAAAAGGGAAGGTAAATAGTGAATCTGGCAATGATTCCCCACCTTAGCTGATAGTGTTGGTAAAGCTGTGTCTGTTTCTAGTTGTTCAATCAGTTGAATAGTGATGAAGGAAGACCTCAGACTTGCCTTCATTGCGTACCAGCACTGTGGATCCCTGCAGTTTTCTTTTTCCTCTTAAGGTATATTCCTGAGTCTGCACTAGTCACTTGCAACTTGTACGTGAGTGATAAAAGGAAGTATGACCACAGTAATAGGCACTGTTACTCTTTGTTAGGAGAGGAAGGCAATCTTGCATCTTCTTTGTGCTGTTTAGGTTTGCTGTTTGGAGCAGCTTGCCAGATTTTCCTCCAAAACTGAAGAATAATGAGTCTCAAATATGGAAACTACTAGTATGTACAAGCCCCTAGATTCGCTCCCCAGCACTGCCCCAAAAAAAGTTTATAAAAGGAAAAGTGGAACATCTGAGGGAACGAGCTGAGTTTCCCAAAACAAAATTGGGGAAGGTCACCTGTACCAGCCCCTCCAGATTTTAACACCAGCATGAAAGCTTTCCATGATGAGTGGTAGCTAACAGACTGTCGCAGAGTGTGTTTGTAATGCAAAATACTTGTCTTCTCATAAATAATTTAAGGAATTTTTCAGGAGCTTTTTATAGATTATTAATAGACTTGTTCCAGAATAAAAGGTCATCATTATCAGCCTTCTCTTTGCTTGAAAATAGCCCACGGAGTGAAAACCAGAATTCTAAATAGCTGACCTTGATTTCATTTGTCATGTGCCAGAACAGTGTAACAGATGGTCTCATCACTTTCCACGTGACTGGGACAAAATACCTGATGCCTGGAGCTTAAAGGAGGAGAGGGTTATTCTGACTCACAGTTGAGAAGCTTTTGTCCATGTTTGGCTGGTGTATATACAGGAACAGCATGACAGCAGTGGAGTTTCACCATGGAAAGTTTATCCTGTAACCTGTGATCTTTATGCAGTAGATCTTCAAGACTAACAGAAACCTAGGATTCATTTTCTCTTGTGTCATTTCTATCTCCTTTTGTTCACAGAAGTGTTTTGCCAGAATCCTATCCTGTAACATTCTGGCATTCTCTTCTCAGCAAAGTTGCCTCTGGATGTCATTATGTCCCTCTAAAGCCTGATTCAATTTATTCGTTACAGTCTTCGATTCCATTTCTAATATTCTCAGAGAAATTTCAAGTTGTTGTTTCCCTTCAACTTCTTGATAATACTGTTCTTTTTTATTAACTGTCCTTTACTCTTTTCATAAAACTGGTCAACATTTTTTCTCTTCTCTTCTTGTGTTAAGTCTTACACTGCCAAGTTCTCTTTCTCGTATTTTCTCATGTTCTAACTGATTTCACTTCTTTTGTTTCTGTTAGCTGCTTCTGTAGTCCCCTCAACTTTCCAATTTTCAAATTTTTCCTGATTCGGTGTCTGTACATCCTCCATTCCTACTGCTTTATTCAGAACAGAATCTTTCATTTCGATGGCAGCCTTCAAGCGATGACATTTCTCAGGTGATTCTTGTGGGCTATGGGTTTGCCTAATTTCCTATATCCTCTGGTTTAACCATCTTAAAAGTTTCTTGATCCACTCATGCAAAAAGATATATAAACCATATCTTCTACTTGTCTATATCCTGCATGTTTTCCTCTTTCATCTGCAGCCCCAGATAAATGATTAATAGACTTTTTTGGTTCAGATGATGGTGATGACAAGATTGAGATAAGTCCTAGACATTGATGATGTTTAGGAAGGGTTTGAAACACATCTTTGTACTATCAGAAACACTGTTGTAAATCAAGGTTCTGTTTCCTGGTTCCCCAATGCCTCAGCTTTAGGAGTAAGTACTCAAGAAATGTGGCATTTCCTAGTTTCATGTTCTCTTCTAATTATTACTCAAATAGATGACAGAAATTATAGGTCAATATACACTGGTTTACTCAGGAAAATTGCATGACCAAATTTGCTTAAGAAAAAAAAATCTGTCTTCATAAATTACATAGTTTATAAAGTCAGAGACATTACAGTGTTGCCTCCTTCTCTAAACAAAACTTGTTTTCATTTTGTTAGTAAAACTGTTGTCTCCTGTTATTATCTCATGTGCTATTTTAGTTCCTTTGTCCCTAGCAGCTCACTCTTCCTCCTTTGACTTGGCTCTGGCTCTTACCTAAAATTGCATTTCAATATTTTAACTTTCCTACAGGTAAATCTTCACTATAAATCCTGATTTGAAATACTGACTTATTTATTTAATTGACTATGCTGGCTTGGGGATGTAGCTAAGTAGTGAAGAACTTGCCTAGTGCGTACATGGTGTGGGTTTAATCCTTAGCACCACAAAAATGCAGTATCTCCACTGATATATACCTGTATCATAAAAAGGACAGTTAAAACCACATGTCTGTTTTCTGTCCCCAGATTTGTGGTTCTTTCTCAACTAGGCTGTAAGATGCCACTTTTAAATTGTTCCACATCACACTTAATTCTAATTATAGTTTATAAACCAGATGAGCAGTTCGATGGTGATACCTTTCAAACCAGCGCTTAAAATAGTCAAGAATAAGTTTTCTAATGGAAAATCTGTTGCTGTGCTCTCTTAACTTCCCAACCTATGCAAATACCATTTGCCAGGCAAACTCGCTTCTATAGACTTATGAGTACCTCTAACAGAAGAGTTGGGAGTATAAGAACTAGAAGTACTGTATTTTGGTTTTTAAGATTTACAAGACTTTATAGCCTTGTGATTATTTATCTAAGAGCATGGAGAATAGTTCGTGTGTTTGTTGTATGAAAATTATATGTAGGGCCGAGGATTTAGCTTAGCGGCGTAAGTGCCTGCCTTGCAAGCACAAAGTTGTGAGTTCAATTCCCGGTACCAAAAAAAAAGAAAAGAAAATTATATGTAGATTTTTGTGTGACTCTTCCACTTCATAACTGTATAAATATGTACAAGAATTTTATAAGGAAAGGATATTTTAAACATGAGTACATTTCAGTGTTTGCTTATCAGTTTACTATTTGATTTTACAAATAATGTATGGTACTGGAAATACCTTTAATAATATTATGTTGGTCAGAATTTGTAATACATAATTCATTTTAGGATAATAAAATTTTCTAATATCTTGAACTGTTTTGTGTTTATTTTTGAAAACTAAGTAGAAATAATAACCACTTACATTCATAAGCTACCTGGTAAAACAGTAGTCTTACTACCAGCACAGTACTTCTAAAAATTAAGTCTAGAGATCCTAGAGGTTTGCACACATATACTTGAGAACCAACAGTGCTCTGAAAAAACATGCTAGCCAAAGACCTCCAGCAAGATGGCTGTAGTCACCCAAAGATAGGTTCGTTAGCTCACTGTAGCAAAAGAAAATACTCACTATGAGAAACCATAGCATTTCTGGAAGAAATACCTAAAAAATATCTTTTTAAAGTGTTTGAGTTATGTCAGAATTGTGAAGAATAATAGTCACTGAGTGGGAATATCACAAATCATGAAATAAAAAGCCTTAGTTTAAATCTAACAATGCCTAAAATAGTAAAGAATGACAGACCATAACCAGTGGTATTTATTCCAGATATACATATCTAATTCCACCTAAAAATCAATGCAGTAAACCATATCAACAAACTAAAGAAGAAAAGCATGGCTGGGGGTTTAGCTCAGGGGCTTAAGCGCCTGCCTGGCAAATGTGAGGTCATGAGTTTGATCCCTGGTACAAAAAAAAAAAAGAAAAGAAAAGCATATGATGGTGTAAATAAACATAGATTAATTTTTAAAATTCAAAAATACTAGGGAAGTAAAACTTTTAATGAAGAATACTTACAGTTAAATGATTATTAACTTGATAGCATGTAATAGTGAGAATGTTTTTTACTTCAAGTTTGGGAAATAGGCAAGAATGTCTGCTTTCAGTAACAATACAAAGGCTAGAAGATGACAAGAGAATCTACAATTTAAGAATAAGAAACGTGAATGAAGAAGCAGGAAAACATACAGGTGGATTACAAAGGCTATTCATGGAAATAATTAAGGAAAACTTCCCAAGCATGGGAAAAGAAAATGACATTCGGTTATGTGAGGCATACAGAACTCCAGCCACCTACAACCAAAACAGAGCTACACCCAGACATATAATAATCAAGATACCAGAAATTCAATATAAAAACAATATTAAAAGCCATCAGAGAAAAGAAACAGATTACCTATAAAGGTAAGCCCATCAGAATCACAGCTCATTTCTCAACATAGACCATCAGATCAAGAAGAGCTTGGAGCGAAGTCTTCCAAGTCCTGAAGGAAGGTGGCCTCCAGCTCAGATTGATGTACCCTGCAAAACTATCACTAGAAATTAATGGAGAAACAAGATGCTTCCATGACAAAGAGGAACTGGGGGAGTTTGTGACCACCAACCCAACCCTGAAGAGAATGCTGAAGGACATTCTAGAGAGAGAGAAAAAAAATACCAGGATTTTAGGAACAGTGGCAGAAAGGCCTCAATGAGTGGGGCAGGCAGTAGAATGAAGGAGAAAACTAGACAAACAGGCAGAAAAATAGCATAGCAGAAATGAGGCAGAGAAGGATAACTAGAAACTCTAACATAGATGGCCTTGATACACTATATTGTTATTAGTGCACCAGGATTTAAAACCCACATTACTCACACTATTCTGCTTAGATGTATTATATTCTGTTCCAGTCATTCTACCTGTACTAGATTTGAGGGCACAGACACTAATCCTGAAAATAACAGGATATAGTATGGTAATCATCCTTAATTTCCTATTAACTTAATCTAAAGCTCTGTAAAACCTACACTGTTTTACCATGACTGATCATAATCAAATCTGGTTTGTTGGATCGCTGTTTTGTATTGATAGATTTTATTCAAAGCTGTTATGATTGATAGTATCAAGTCTGAGAGTATAGGCAACTGCACT